>JANIJG010007174.1:0-48720 GCA_024611175.1 Megaceryle torquata
CCCCCCAGCTGTGGGCGGGGGGGGGGGGGGGGGGGGAAGCGCGCGCGAAGAAGAGACGGGGGGAGGGGGAGTGTGCAGTGGCGCGTGTACGGGCGGCGCGCGCGCAACCGTTTCACGTCGGTTGGGCTTTAGCGGGTTCCGTTGTGACCCGCCGGCCGAACCGCGCGGAGGGCCCGGATAATGACGTCAGCGCGGGCGCTGCCTTCTGGGCCTGGCCCGCCTCTCGGCTGCTGCTGCGCTGGGCCCCGTCGGGGCGGGGGCGGCAGCTGCAGCTGGGGCAGCACTTTCGGCGGCGCTTTCCCTTGTGCCTGGCGGCGGCCGAGGGAACCTGTGAGCGGTGGAGGAAGGTGCCGCTCGCCCCTCGGTGTGCCGGGCGGGAGGACGGGAGGACAGAGCCGGAAGGAGGGGGGCAAAGGTGTCCTGGCTGCCCGCTCGCGGCCTGAGGCGGGCGGCGCTGCCAGTTACGATGCGCCGTGGCAGTGCGATCCGGTCCGGCGTGCCCGCTTGCCTCCCGGGGCCAGGAACACCCCGGGCATGCAGGGGAAGAGGCGGGGTTGTCCGGTGTGTGTGTGGCAGTTGCGGCTCTCGGTCAGCTCAGCGATGGCCGTACCTTTCCTCGGGCACCCACCCCTTCTAGGCCACGGGCCCGCTGTTTGATAACGGTCTTGGGGCAGGGCCTCGGAGTTGACGGATTCACGCGGGTGTGCCTTCATTCTTCAGCAAAACAGAGCCTTCCTCGGACAGATTACCTGGTTAGGGGACACCAGCATTTTAAAAAGCCGAATGGATCTTTTGCTGCTTTTGTTTCTTCCTTTGATACTTCTGCATTTATGTATATGACTACTTCTAGGGTATGAAAGTAGAACCCCAATCTATGTAAATGCTTTATATAGTAATCGAGGAGACTTTAAACCTGGTTTTAAGATCTAGAAAATAGGAGCAAAGAAAGCATGCCTAGTGGGGGGACAGAAGTTTGGCAGACATAGGGGAACTTGGTCTGGGAGAGTACCTGAAATGGTACTTAATGTTTTGTTTTATTGGTCTGTATTCCATGGCCAAAGTCTCATTTTAAGAACATCATTCAAGAATTACAGAACAGGAAGTGAAAAATGCAGTATCCAGCTGAAAACACAGGAGGAATTTAGGTTGCATGGGCTGGAATTTGCTCAAGAGGCTGAGGCTAACAGCCCGAACTCTTGTGCAAAATGTTTGTCTTTTGCACTGCGCAGTGACAAAGACTAAAATACCAGTTGCTCATTGCAGGAGCTGTGGGTGGATGTTTTTCTGTAAAAAGCTAGAGCTCAAGACCAAGTGGTGATATCTACTGTTACTTCCCATTTTAACAACGTTCGAGTTAGTTGTTTTGGTTTTTTAATTTTATTTTTTATAATCACTAGGTTGTATTATTTGGGAAGGAAATCTGAAGTACATCTCTGCATTAGCTCTCAGTAAACAAAACAAAGAATGCAGCTGCTTCATCACTGTGCAAATGCAACAGTTTGTTTACTGAAAGAATAGTTTTTCAATGCATTTTCTTCACAATAAAACAATAAATAAATAACTAAAACCAAGCCACAACCATGGTGGAAATCTTTAAGCATAAGCCTATTCGTGTTTGGGTTCGAAGTAAGTGTAATCACTGAAGTAACAGGCTTTTTTTGTCTCTGTGATGTTCAGGCCTCTGAGCCTGTTATTGTCTCCTTTTTCCTTTTTTGTCCCTTATCAATTACTTTGCACTTTCTCTCCTATTTCCAATTTATCCATTTTGTTCTCCTGGGAGAGGGTTTTAAATCATGGCACCTATAATGTGTTTAATGTTCCTTGACTGCTGTAGTATTCTCCCTCGAACTCTGCACTGTTTATGATGACTTAAATGTCTTATGTGTAATATGTTAACTTAAATGACTTAAATGATGAGGTGCACATCAGCACCTCAAAAATTGTATTTTTTTTTGATGCCTTTTATCCTTAAAAATAATCTGTGTTTTTGATGGTCATTTATTTTTATTGTTGAGTAGACTTCTGTTTTAATGACAGGCCAGGTACTGTGTTCCTTCTAACTTCTATGGCTTTTTAGGCAAAGCCAAACAGGATACATCAGTGGATTTTCATAATGTGGGCAATTGTCCACCAAGAAATTGACTGTCAGTTCACATAAAAGTAAAAGAAAAAAAAAAAAAAGATACTAACAATCTTTGTGGAAACAATGCTGATACAACTTGTAGCAAGTATTCCCTCTTGTGAAGAAGGGTTCCTTCAGCCAAGAGAAAGAGCAAAAGCCCTGATTAATTTAATTGAAACCTTAGGTTTGGAAGAAAGTAAAAGCTGATTCCTATTCAGCTTTTCGGGACCTTTGGTGCTATTTTTCTGATTTTTAGATTCTGCTTTATGTACAGTTTGCAGAATCATAAAGAGAGAGAAGAGAAATTTTGCCCTTGTATGGGGAAAAACCAAACAAACCAACATGACTTCATGTTTATTCTCTTCTATTTGACCTCCTTTCTATTTTAAAAGTATTTTCAGAAGTGCTTTGACAGACCAGCAGTTGCTTGTAGCCATGTTGATCAAAGGTCATGATAGGCTGAAGCAGCCAGCTATTTATGGCACCAAATAAAAGAAGATACTGGGACAGCAATGGCACTTTTTGTTTACTGAACAAGCAAACTGCACACCAGGTTTCTGACTGGGGGTGCAGGTGTGTTTACTGGTCCTCCAAACAACAATCTATATGTATCTTGCTTCAATCAGGCTTAGAGAGTTCTCTGGGAGCATTGCTGTGGTTCATCCTGTAGGATGCTGCCTTGCCTTTGGAAAAGATTGATGCTTCCCTCCCCCCCCAGCCCCAGTTCTGTAAATAAATGTTTCTAGTTTATCTTTGTGCAGCAACTATGGAAACAAAAGCATATAGGGCTGAGGGAAAAATGGTGATTAAAGAGTATGCATGGTATGAAGACAGAAGTCTGTGGGCAATTGCAAAACTCCCTAATTGTTGTAAAATAAAGTGTCCATTCAGAGAACTGTGGCATACTAATTTATTCCTTGGTAGTCCTTCTGGTTAATGCCGGTGACCGTTGGTATGATTAGGAGTGCTTTGGCAACATTTTTAATTCCGTGTGAAACGAGAATGGAAGCCTTTCCCTGCAGGCTTCTCAGCTCCTGCACTGCAGTCAGCCTGTCAAACAAAAAGTGAAACCAGTTGCAAAATAGCTGGTGATGTTACTCATTGACTAAGCCAAAAGAAATGAAAGAGGAAACATTGTGATGAAGGAATAATGCAGAATTCAGAGAATCACACTGTTAACAGATGCATTTGTTTTCCCGTTTTTAAACCAATTAATGCCACACTGCTCCATAGACAAAAATGATACGGTGTTGCTGATGCAGAGTAGCGGATGCTATGGGGCTTTGCAACTGGGTAGTGTAACAGAGCAGTAACAGAGGAGAGAAAGCAGAATTTTACCACAGACCCAAGAAAGATATTTTTTCTCCTTCCAGTTCAGTCCCTTAGATGCTGCATTACATAGTACCTACCAACTCTCAGAAAACAAAATACACGGTGTAGCAGATAAGGAAAGTTTCTGTTAAAAAGAAACTAAAACACTGCTTAAAAATCAAACAAGCTACTGCCTGGATATTAAGATTTGTCGTAAGGGATCATATCAAGGATCAATCTTGCAGCATTTTCAAGATTTTTGGGCCCAATCCATTAAGTCACTTAAGCCTATGAGTAGTGCTGGTGGTTTACCTAATTTTTCATTGACTTATTTAAGCCTGTGTGTAAGTGCCAGTAAGGAGAAGAGTTTTTGTGCCTGAGTTTTTGGTTTATGCAGCATTTATTTTGTATAGTATCTTGGCAATAATGGTGTGCAGATAAACATCATTTTGTATGACACCTAATTGTAGGATGAAAAATAACTATTTTCTTTTGAAAAATAACTATTCTCTTTTGAAAAATAACTATTTTTCACAGTTGTTACTTCTAATGTAAAGCATAATTATATCACACTGCTCACAGAACACTACATAGATGGTGAATTGGTATATTCATCCTGGGAATAATAACGACTCCCAAATCAAACAAGTGTCAGACAGTGTCTGCTATTTTCACCCTTGTGCTCGGCACATGTGGTGTTGTGTACCAGTGGCTGCGTAGCACATGATGAAAATGAAAGACAGTTCCAGAGGTGTGCAGAGATGTTCCCCATGGAAAATGGGTTTCATCAAGGTACCTCAGGGACCAGCTTTTCCCCAGGGGTCAGGAGCATCAGGGGTTCCCCAAGGCATCCAAGCAGACCCTAGCAGCCCAGGCCTGTCCCACCACCCCAGCCAGGAGCAGCTGGGGCTACTGGAGCAACCTCAGTCCTGAGCACCTAGCATCTCCCGGCTTGGCTGGGCTGAAATGGGGTTCTGGATGGGGGGACACTGTCCCCAAGGGGCAGTGTCAAGACACCCTGTTAGTGTTCTCAGGGCCCTGATACATCTGTATTTTCTAGCCAACATGGCAGGTAGTTAAGTGTATCTGATGAGAAAATGCCAAGCAGCTCAGTGAGAACTTTGCCCTCTATAGCCCTTAAATTGATAAGCAAAACCCAATGAAGTTATTCCAGTAACAAGTTTAAAGCATTTAGCATATAATTAAAATATTTCAAAACCATGGATTTAGGGTTTTCTAAGTGGAACAAAGCCAGAATCCAAGTGCAGTAATTTAAAAATTTATCTATTGCATATGTATTCCAAAACTCAGATGTAATCTCTACCTTCCACACTATGCTGAGTTTAATAAACTCAAGGTGTGTGTGTGACTCTGAGGTATCAGACAGTACTTACTATACATATAAATTAACATTCAAAATCAGAAAAAAAAAAATCCCATAGAAGTAACATACCAAAAAAGGTGCAAAAACAGCTCTGGAGTGATGCTCTATCTCTTTTCTCTGACAATTAAAGGTCAAGTATGGATATTTCACTGTAGTTTCTCCTGAGATGGCTGCTTTAATTACCATTCCTCCTATACTGCTGTAACTTTCCATCTTTCCATTTTTGATTTCTGCTTGTATAAGATGTTAACAGTGATGTTGGAGTGACCCTAATGTCACCCTTGAAAGACTCACAGAAGCTATTAAACCCAGTTTATGCTCCATAATTACAGGTACAAAATAATGCATGCTTAGGTAGAAATCATAGAAATTTGCTAAGAAAAAGCTTTTGTAGAGACTTGTGGTCTTTAACATTAAAGAAAGAATAGCGTCTGATTAGGAACAATTCTTATGATATTTTCCTGTTACTCATTTAGTTGTTCAAATAAGGGTTAAATGAACAGCATAAACAGAAATTCCCCATATGTCTACCAAACACTTAGAGGATATTGCAGACAGGTTGTGAAAACTTGTATTTACAGGCCCCAAAGTGTATCTCATCCATCTTTTGGAGAGGGAGCAATTCAGAATATTTTATTTTTCCTGTCTTGTTGGTTCATAGCCGAACTGTCCTTGGATAAACCATGTGATATCCATGTGAAAAGCATCTGTCTCATAGGATTTGGACAGAATTCAACAAATTGATTTGACCACCATATGTTCCTCTTTATCCACATGAACCTTGAAGAAGTTTGACTTCCTTCCAGCCTTAGGAGTAGAGTGAGGGGAGAATGAAACTGTTTTTAAAACTTGTCAGTGTCATTCCTAAGTGTGCTGGATGAGAACATTGTCAAAAAATGCAAGAAATTTTGTAGATTCAGGAACTACTGCCATTTCCTCATTTTTTTCTGAATGCATCTCTCCACAAAGAGTGTTTGCAGAATTGCACCAGTATAAACTTGAAGGAGACCATTGTTTGCAAAATGATATCCATTACATATAACGTGATGGTCATTTTCACTTACAGAGGGTTTCTAAACACAAGAGTTGCTACGTGCACAGTAGAACTGAAGCACATTGTTTTGCTAAGGCTGACCATTTTACACCCTTCCAAACCTGATCTCCCTCCAACCTTGAATTACATCCCTCATATGCTGAAGTGTCTGGTTTATTTAAATGTGCTGGACTAGTCAGGAGATTAATTAGCTAATAGCAAGCAGGAGGTATAATAACTGAATTGTACTTCCCCTCCCAACAGTGGGCACTTCTTTGGCATTTCTTCCTCCTCTTGCTAACAGTCTTAAATTTGTTGGAATTAACATCTATTTGAAAGCCCTTATCTCTCATTCAAATTTTGGTAAAATTGGTTGAAATGCTCAATGGGAATTGATAGGCAGAGGAACAGCTAGGCAGTGGGACCATGTGAATTAATTATCATTAAGAAAGTATGAAAAGTTTCAAAATGGGGTAGTCAGAAAGGAGAAAGGTTGCTCCTGCAGTTTTGCAATGGAAAAAAGAAAAAAAAAAACAAAACCCAGAGGTGTGATCAGAGAGGAAGAAGCAATAATTACAATAATAATAATAATAAAAAAAGATTATTTAAGAGTAAACCACAGAATTTGAAATAAGCATGTTAACATGATTTGAAACACAGCACAGATCCATTCCAGATCTTGTATCAAATAAAAGTTTTATTCAAGCTTTATAAAATAGTTTGTCAGAAAGGCTTAAAACTAAAAATATATACAGGAAGTTTACTATTTTGTAAAGCCAGTTTTCTTTTTCTTTCTTGTGATTGAATTTTTTTTTTCAGTCAAAAGAGGGCTTTCACAGTGCAGCGTGCAGAGTAGTAGAATTTTGGAACCTTTAGCTATGTGTTTGTCACTCCACTCTTTTCTTTTTTTCCAGAAATTTTACTCAGATGTTTATATTTTATTACCAGTTATCTGCAAAAAATAATTCTCATTATCAAAAACTTTTCTAAAAAAAATCATTATTTCTCTTTTCATGAAACAGTAAGCAAATGTCAATTTATATTGCTGATATGTGAAGTCTGAATTCTGATAGCTGTCATATTGCTGTTTCATTATCTCACTATCACAGGTCACTTCAGAACATAATGCAGATTACCTTTATGTCACATTGTATTTCTGTAGCTCTATAACATTTCTGAGAAAATATATACATTAAATGTATGTTTGATAAATATGAAGTTACTCATATTAGGACTTTTGTAGTAATAGCATTATTTTAGCTGCGAGGTTAGTAGTAGTAATAATGTTTGAGCAATAGCACTGTCTTTGTAGCTGGAATGGTATAAGGCAATAAGCAAGCCAGAACTTGTAAGGAGAGGTAATATCTTTTATTAGATCTGAAAACAGGCTTGTATGCATCAAAGCTTGTCTGTTTTTACTAGACATATCAGTTGGTCTACTGAAACAATATATGAGTAGATCCTTTATCATCCAGAGGCAATCTGCTTTTTCTCAGCACACTAATTCTTTTCCATTTATTTTAATCCCATTATTTTGGGAAGGTAAATATAATTCAGGATCTAAATATATGGGAATAGCATCAAGAAACAAAAGTGAAAGTTTATGCTGTAAACAAAAGTTTATTTCTGTAGTTTGCCTTTTTTCAGTGTTAAGCAAAACACACTTTAAAAATCCAATTGACTTGTCACTACTTCTTTTGCACTGTTCTGTTTCAAATTGAGACCAAATGGACAAATCTGACACCAACAAATTACTTTCCTTTTGAAATCTTAACTACTAGAATCCTGTAGTTCTTCTGCTTTTAAACTTATTAGCAGTTATTTCCAAAGTTAAAATGAGAGTCAAATTTCAGATCATGATGTCCCTTCAATTATTTGCCTTTCCACATGTTTAACTTTTACATGCACATGTAATAGTACATATTTATGTGTACTTCTATATTTTTAAATCTTTAAGAGAAAATAATAAAATCTTTAACAGAAAATACAAAATAAAACAAAAATTATCAAAATAATGTATTTTAACTTCCTAGAGACAAAGTAGTTACTCCTTTATTTTCTGAAATGACAGAAAAAAATCTTAACTCGTCTGTGTTTTTTGCTGTGGTTTTTTTGTTGTGTTTTTGGGGGTTTTTTAATAAGATTTTTAGTAAATTAGCTAAAATTACAGCAGTTCTTAAGGATTTTAATTTGTGACTATACATCATTACAAAAGACTAATTCCTTGCTCTTCTCAGGTGGAGAGTCCAACTGAAGTCCATGGATTAATGCCATTAGTAGTATTCATTTCACCAAGCAATTGGAGACTTTGAAGTTTTCCTTGAACCTTAATTCAAGGAATGTTACAAGTATCAAAAACATATGGCTGAAAGACTGTGGCCAATTGCAGTTTAGCACAGATCTAGCCCCTACTTAGTCAGCTAAATCCACCATAAGTCTGTATTTCAAAGGAGAATGAGGCTCCTAACACGTTAAATAACAGTTGTTTCAGCTGGATATGTCTCATCAGGTTATAGCCATCTACAAGTGGAGCACCTTGTTGGAGGTGGCTGCCTGGCATCCCTGGGCAGTCCATGGGGAAAGGCAGGTGCTCCCCAAGTATGACTCACCCCATTCCACCCTTGCCTTCTGGAGCTGCTTTCCTTTGTCCCATAGCTGCAGAGAAAGTGTGAATGGTTACGTAACTTTCATCCTGACAGCACCAGCGATACGAAATTTGGGTTCTCAACAAGGCGATGTCTGCCCAGAAGCAAGTTTTGCAGCTGTAAGCAAGCTGAGCAAGGAGCCCACTAACAACCAAGCACCTATGGTCAGGGCCAGGAGGAACCCTGCATCTCATGTTTCCCTTAGTCAGCAAACAGACTGCAAGGGTATTACAAACTGTCTGGGCCAGAAGAAGAGAAATGTGTTGTTCAGAGTATCTGAAGTATTCAGAGAGCATGTATAATGAGTAATTCATGTCATGGGGTTGATGACAACAACTTATCTGTTTTACCAGACATAGATGAGGTATCATGGCAGCTAATGGGAGAGAAAGATAGGCTGAGAAAAGAAAAAAAATCTGATGTAAGAAAAATACAAGCTAAAAGTTTCAGCTTTTATAAAAGCTTGAGCTTAGTAAATATTACAATTACCTATCTAACTGCAGTACGCCAGCACATTTTCCTCTGTTCTGGTGCATATGTCTTAAGGAAGTTTCTCCCACTAAAACTTACTGTAGAGTAAAGGGGTGAAAAATTACTTAACACTGAGTGCATTACTCAGCTTCTATGAATGTAAAATTTTAAAACCAACTGTTTTGAAAAAAGGGGAAAAATTTTTGTTTCTGCCTAAGCAAGCACTACAACATTCCCTTAGGAAACTACTGCTCATTACCAGGGAAATATTCTTTAAAACAAATACAAACCAAAAGTGTACAATCAGCCTTGCAGCTTGTCACAAAGCACTTACTGCTTGATCAGCTCACCCAAGATGTGGAAAATTTCAAAGATAGTAAGCAAGTTCTCCTCCCAGATTCTCACTGCACTAATTAGCTTTGATTTGCTATTCCTTATATGTAGACAGAGAACTTTCTTTGACTTCATAGCTATTCCTAGCACTGCAAGAAGAAATAATCTATCAATTCTGTTATTTTGTACAGTAAAAATGGGTGATGTATTTAACATAGGCAAATCATAGTTAAAAGATCTATCACATAGTAATCAAAATATCCATTTCTGCTTTATTAGAAATATTCAATAAATATAGAAAAGTGTATAATGTGATGTTAAAGCTACACAGCTGTTCCATAGGAGTAAATGTAAAAATACACAGCCTTAGGTCCTTCCCTGTCATACATGTGTATGTAGTGTGTTCTTAAGAAATTACATACTGTGCATGCTTAATTATAAACTAAGAAATAATTATAAAATGTGGCTTTTCTAGCACCTTAACAATGCATAGATATATTGATTAGGAAATAACAGATAAAGATGGTAGAATGTTTTGCCACAGCTGTGAGGCATGTAGGAAGAGAAAATACTTTTTTAACATGCCAACTGTCATAGTTGAAAAATTCAGACAAGCTTTCAGGCATACGAAGCCATTCTTCAAGACTGAAATAAAAACAACAGATCTGGGGGTTGGTGATCTTTAAAGATCCTTTCCAACTCAAACCATTCTGTGATTCTATGTGTCTACAAGATAAATATGAATTGAGAATGAGTGCTCAGACTTACAAGGTTTTGTACCAATTAGATGGCTTTAAAATAAAGTGATTGGTACTTGTAAAGCATGGGGCATATTGCAGGAAAGGGGGAAAGGCATTAGAGATGGAGAAATTTCAGGCTTGCTGCCTCCTGGAGGAAAAGAAGAGAGACTCATACTTTATAACCTGTAGAGCACAGAGAGATTAATAGTGAGGATAGTTTTTAAAATGTCAAAAATATGTCACTCTTAACTCTCTGGCTTCTGGGATTGTGCAAAGCTATAAATGAGCCCATAGTTCCCAGGCTCACCTTCAGGAGATTTCTGCTGAGGGTCAAGACTGAAGGATTAGGATGAAATGATCTTTTTCTGAAAAACATTCAGCAGCTGCTAAATAGGTTTTTCCTCCTCTGCAGGTATTTACTGTGAATTTAGAGTCTAGGCATGGTTGGTATACTTTATATGGCAAGGAGTTTGATTCTGATCTGTCATGGTTTAGTGTCAGGGCGGCCCCTCAGACCTATAACAGATGCTGTCTGTTAACTCCCCTCCCTCCCCAAAGGGGAAGAGAAAGGGAATAAGGGAGAGAGACTTAGTGATTAGAAAAGGAATCTAGAACAGCTTTAATGAAAATTAAAATAATAACAATATGTATAAATATACACAAAACCAGAATCGATCCCAACCTCCCGATGGTAATTACATCACTGTCACCACTGATGCTGTGGAGCAGGCACCAGGGGAGTCCCAGACTGGGCCCCACAGGAGACAGGAGCTGTGTTCAGGAGCTGGATTCTGGTACTGGATTCAGGAACACACTGATTGGGATCGAAAGCAGAACAGACAGAGTCCTCCTCAGATGTTCCAAGGAAGAAACCGGAAGAGGACCCGAGCCAAGCCGAGCAAAGTTGGCAAAGTGGGCCAAGATGGCAAAGAGAGGGAGACCCTAGTGATCCCTCAGCTTTATATCAAACATGACATATCATGCATGGAATCCCTCATTGGTCAGTTTGGGGTCCACTGTCCTGTCCAACCCCCCCCGCAAGTGCGGCCTTTCACTTTCCTGCACCCCCCAGTGAGGTACACAAGATCCAGCAGTGGCCTTGGTCTGCACACCAACCCTTGGTAGTAACTCTAAACATGGGGTGTTATCACTGCTCACAGCAGACACTGTCTGCGAAAACAGGCTACTAACTTCAGGCAGTGCAGTTAGTTAGAAGAACTGAGATGAACATTAAATTCACTGAACAGAATTAGTTTTGTTCTCACTCAGACCAGGACGTGATCACATGCTTGATGGCACTGGAGAATGGTTAGAAGACTAGGATGGACAACTGTCCATCTATCCAAGGAAAATCTTCTCCTGTATAGAACATAAGAACTTCCTGATTTTCTGCATAGTTTACAAGACAGAATGGTACACATCAGTCAGAAGTGTATCAACAAAGGGAACTCTCCACATAGTGCTTGAGTGCATCTTCAAAATAATGCTTATTATCTTTAAGAGCTATTTCTGCATAAGGATGAAAGAAAAACAAAGGGTTTGATTAAAAAATCTAAATTCTATCAGCTGCACTTCTGCTTAATTTTTGCCAGTGATAAAACACACTGATAAGAAACAGTACCTAACATAAAAAAGAAGTGTGCATTTCTAATAAGGAATGAAATAATGCAGGAAAAAAAAGGTGCTAATAAATGACCAGTGCAAAGGGTAAATATCCCTAATGCAACCAGCAAAAAGGTGGGGGGTTTTTATCCTGGAGAATTCACTGAAAAAACATAAAAGGAAATGCATCACATTTTTCGCTTTTTATTAATGAAAGCATTAATGCAATGAACTTGCAGATGACAAAACTACCTCACTTAAAATCTAAAATCTCAAAATGTAGGGTACTAGGAAGGAGCTGCATAACAAACAAGTGAATAAAAAAACAGTAAGTAATTTGTTCTAAAATCTCCTTGATTCTCAGTAACACAGGAAAAGATGAAAGAAAAGCGTGAGTTATTGAGATTTTTATTAAGGTATTATTGTATTTTGTGAGAAAGGGCACTTTAAGACAGTTTTAGGGTCTTGTATTTTTCTTGTTTAGGACATCAGCTTGACAAATTTAATTTCCACCTTTTTTTGGCTTAATTTTATTTTACTTTTCTAAGGAACTCAGATACGTGCAATTGCTCTGTTAGCTCCTGAGTCCCTCAGAAGTGCTTAAAACCCACAGCCCAAAGAGGTCAGGAAGATATCTTGTTCCTGTGGATATCAGGAATGATTGGGTAGAAGGGAGCAACCAGCTCAGCATCCTGCTGAGGGAAGCTGGTTGTCACACCTGGCTCAGATGATGGCTGGTGATGGCTTGCACAAAGGCCACTGCAGGCTTCTTCTTGCTCAGCCAGCAGCCAGGGAGCATGGCAGTTTCTTTAGGGTGAAGCAATGGGATGTTGGTGGAGGGGAAAGCTAAGCATGTGATGGTGAGGAACATGGGCTACATTTGCATTTTGCAATCACACAGCTCTACAGATGCTCCTGGGCTCTGCTACCCTGTCTGCCTCATACAGCACATAGCTTAATCCACTCTGGAGCTCTCTTTATGGGGTGAACGATTAAATTCCTCTAAAACAAAACCTCTGTAGGGCTCAGAGGTAGCTTGTTTCAGGAGCTGCTCACTCTGGCAGCAGGAGTGAGATCCTACCAGGCTGAGCTCCTGCTGCAGTCCCACATGAGCCTTGAACTGTATCCAAGAAGGCCTCACCCAGAGTGCACAGCATGTACTTTCAGTGTAATTTTACAAAAGCACTGCTCTGGGTGTTCATGGCAACCCTCAATATCTGAGTGCCATGTGGTGGGAAGGTGGACATGCTAGAGTGGGCTGTCTCTCCTGGCAGTCATGTGGCACCACCAAGCCCACTGCCCAGCAGGCAGTTCCTGGGGGGTTCCCTTTAGGAACGGGTGTATAGACCAGAGAACTGCCTGACATTGTCTCTGTGAGAGAGAATCTAAATATTAACACAAAGACTGAGGAAATCAAATTACATTAATTCCCCCTGTTGTTGTACAAATTACACACAAACCTGAATACAACTGCTCATTGCCTCTGTGTGCTGGGGTAGGGCTAGCAATCTCCAGTTACTCTGATTTGAAAGTGGATGTACATGAGAAGAATCTAAGAAGTTGTCTTAACAGATGGGATCTGGCTCGGGAAGGGGAATTGAATTACGTTATGGGAATATAAACATGTTTGATATTTTATGCCATGTTAGGAGTGCCTTCCAGCTTAAACAATAATTTAAATGTCCTTAACAAATGTAAACCAAACACATAATGAAAATCTAAATCAAACAATAATTAAAACTAAAAAAATCATGCACTGGATTAATTAATTGCCTCTATGATGGCTGTTGTATACATGCAGCTGTTTCTTGTTATTAACTTAAAGGCCAGTTTAAAATGTAACATTGGGAAAAGCATCAAAATAAAGAAAAAAAGATTAGAAAATAAAGGGTTTACTTCATTCTTTTCTGTTGACAAGGAAGATAGAGTATCAAGAGCATTGACTAAGACTTGAAAAATTAAGTTTCTGAGAGCCTAACTGCTCAGATCATTCACTCCCCAAAGCCCATGGGAAGATGATTCAGACATGAGTAGACTGTGTCACTGGTACAGTCATGTTTCCATCTTATCTTTGAGGAGCTGGCTTGACTAATGAGCATTTGAAGAAACTGGAATGTGGTACAGAGATACCAGAATGACTCCGAGGTTTGCAACAGTGCTGCCACTGGATTTTCTGTCCATGGTGTCTCTCAGGCTCAGGTTGTCCTAGATAATGGAGAGCTGATGGCATAAGGAATAGATCATACAGATAATGCTGGTGATATTTTTTCTCCTTGTCATATATCCTAAAAACATTATTAGATGATAACTAGTGAATGATTCCTAAACTGTTGTTAATGTAACATGATTTAAAGGAATGATAGATATACTATGATGGTTTTGCTTTACAGGCTCTCATTTATGGTAGTAAACTTTGTCCAGTGCACGTAAATTAGGGTGGACAATTTCAGACTTATATTTCTTATATCCCAATTCTTAGAATTGACATATTTTAAAATAAAATATTAAGATGCTGTGAGTCTATAGACATGTCTTATTTAGTGGTTCTACTGAATCATTGCGGTAAATACTGATTTAAGTGACTAAGTCTCCTGGGATAAAATTAGGCAAGGAGAAGCACACTCTGGCTACAAAAACAAAATCAGACGTATTTAAAAGTTTAATAGTGCTTGTATTAAGGATTTAGAACAGTTGCTTTTTGTTGCATTGTTATTTTTTTTTATTCTGTGGGGAGGCTGAATGTTTTTGTAATCTTTCTAGAAAGCTTAGCACTGCAGGTAAGTTACTGAGGTAAATTACTGCCTCTTCAGGAGTTCTTTTCAACTTCTCTGCTCTGTTGTAGCCTGCATATGTGACTTCTTGGGTACAATACTGAGGACAAAGATTTGGGTTCCACATTAGAATCACACTGTACATCACATTTATCAGCCATGTCCAAAACACACCTGAGAACACCCTCTACACAAAAATGGGAATAGATTGTTACAGACTTAGTTCTAGAGGGGTTACTTTTCATCCACTGATGCATAAAATGAGTGAATATTTTAAATTTTCATAGGTGAGCATTTAAACACATTATCTGGCTTTGCTGAATAATTTTACTAGTGGTGTTTCATATTCTCTCACAAGAAAAATAATTTTTTTTTTTTCTTATGAGAAAGGTCTTTTCTTCAAGAATAACAATCTTTAGCATATGTTAGAAATGGGGTGACAAGTTAGGAGAACTAACAGTTATCAGTTTCTCTGTGCAGTGAAATAACTCCTAACGTGTCTTTGCATTTAGACTACTTTTGTCTGCATACAAAGAATTTTACTTGTCAAGAATTCTAGGTACCTGCTCTTCAAATGGAAAGAATAGCTGGCCTCCAGTCTCCCACAGTGAGAGCTGAGAATTAAGAAGTTCTTTTAAGGAACCTAAGAATGGCTTTAGCTCCTTCAGCAGCTGAACAAGGATTTATAATAAAAGTGCAAATTCATGTGCTACAACTCTCAGTGAAAAGTTGTCATGATGCCCCAGTATTTGCAATCTAAAAACCAGCTTTTCCAGGCAGCCTTCTGCACTTCAAAAATGCTTTTGGTGTACAAATAATTTCTGGCATAGCTCTTGATAATTCTTCACAAATATTTTAAAATTTTAATCTCTCATAATGAATGTGAATTAATGTGTGTGCTAGAAGCTTTCTTTTCAATACACAGTGTACAGCATTATGGTCAGAGGCTCTCTCAGATGAGCTACAAAGTTTTTAACAGTGAACACTATATGCCATAGGCAGGTTTGCACCTGGCTGCTTCTCAACTCTGTCAACTTCCTTGTGTGCTCAGGAACTGTTGGTGATGGGCACCTTTATAAATGCACACTACAACAACTACTGCCAGTGCCAATTCCTCAGCATGAACAATAACAACTTATGAGCTTCTCTATTGTCTAGAAGAAATAATCGCTGCTTGGGAGACATAGGTTTGTACTTCTAATGGAGTTTCAGCTGTCTGATATAAGTGCAAGTCATAAAGCTGTAAATCAAACTTTCCTATGCAGTGCTGTGAAAGCCTGTATGCCAACACCACTTGTCTTTCCAAGGAGATCTCATCACCCAGTTCTTCCTGCACATTCTCCCACTCCTCCAGTCCCATTGACTTCTTTTTGCACTTGTCCTTTTCTTCTATGACCTTCAATGTCACAATTGCATATCCCACGCCATTCATCGTAAATTCATCTCCCTTTCTCCCCTCCTGCCCTTTCCCTTGCACCCTTCTGCTTCCCCTATGTGTGGTTCACTGGAGGATCCCTTTTTTCTCTTTGGTTTCCCTTTCTTCAGTCCAGCTACCCTGGACATTTATTTTCTCATGTCCTTTTGGTCCCTCTTTGCAAGGGAGGGACATTGCTGAAAAGGAGGGACAAGGGACAATAGCTGTTCTGACTCCTGCCTTATGGCATGCTTTAAGAATGGTATATTCTCAGGACTGATGCATTAAAAGCATTCATATTGTATATATATAGCCAGGGTACATCTAACTACATTACAAGCTCATACCTTGTCTTCTGTCTTGACAGTTTTAACTGGGAAAAATTTCCATTTATCCACATTGCATCATCCCATATGTTGTCTGTCTGGTCTAGCTGCAGTGTCTCCCTGGGCATGTGCACATGCAGCTAGAAGTTGTGGGACCATAACCCAGTTTCCTGCTGTCCACCCCAGGGAGAAGACAGGAGAAGCTGTGACCGGAGCAACTGCACAGAAGGTTCAGCAAATTCCCAGCCTCACGCCTTCCCATTCCTCCCCTGTTTCAGGGACTCTCCAACCATCTCTGTGTTTACTTCTTCCTTCCCCATGGCATCTTCTTAGAGTCTCTCTTGCTCTTTCACATGTCAGAGAGCATGTTACCTGCAGCCCTCCTGTTTTCTTTTCCTTTGCACTGAGCATGCCTAGGCCCCTTCACAGCTCTTGTCTTGCCAAGGCAAAGAAAGATGGTGTATTCATTGCTTCCCCTCATCCATGCTGTCCTTAAGAGCAACAGCAAAAAACCTTCCCTTCCCAGCCTTGTTCCCCTGCGCAGTTTTCAGCTTATTTTTATAGGCCTGTGTTTGTCATTTGTGAGGTCAGCTGTGCAAAAACTGTAGCTGTAAATTTAGTAAGAAGACTTCTGTAAACATCACTGCACTTGGCACCATGATTTTTTTAAAATGTAAAGTTGGCTGTCCATGTCACAGGTTTTGGGTGGTATCTAGCAAGGCTTTATTTTTAAGGTTAGGTTCCTAGATTCTTTTTCAGGTGAGACACTAAAGACAAATACCTCTGAAGTTTCTGAAAGGAAAAGAAGAGGCTTCTCAGGCTCGTGTGCAATACTCAGGATTTTTCAGAGCCAGATGAAAGCATGACAAATTGGTGAGGGGAAGGGTCATTCAGTTGCAGGGGAAAAAAACCACAAAGTTCACCCTACCAGGTACCTTCATGAACTGGCTGACGTTCCTGCTGCATGACAAATGTGCAGGCATCATCTTCCCAGGATGGGAGGAGAAACAGTAGGAATGTGAGAGAAATGAGATGAAGCCAAGAGCATGATGGAGAGAGATTTAGGAAATAAATCTTTCCTTTATGGAAGGATCTGGGCTACTAATAGAGGCTACTAATAGATATCCATAAGGAAAGAGGTGGTGAGGGAAACAAAGATACTACACTAGGTGGGAAACATGTCAGGCATGCTGAGAGGAGGCAGGATAGCAAGACACAGGATGCAGACGCCAGAAAAGAAGAAAAGTTCTGTAAAATATTGCTTGTCAATAAAAGCTTACATGACCTTTTGCAATCCTTCAACATAGACATTGATGAATCTTCATTGATCAAATCTCCATACTCTTGGTTTTGTCTTCTTTCTATCTTTTCTGGGTTGACTGTGATGCTTTGGTGTTAGAGAAGGAAAGCATCCGACGTTAGGGCTTCCACCTTGCAGTGCTGCTACTCAACATGGTTAATCTGTTACCAGTGCTGACAGCTTATCCTATGAATAGCTAGGGGTGCCTGAGATGGCAGGATAATGGTGAACAACTGTGGTGATGGGGCAAGAAATGGGGTTCCTGGAGTCTGTTTTCCATGAACTCTGGAGCATCTCTGCACAGTCTCCTGAACAGCTACCCGCATGTGTTTGACAGAGCACAGGTGACTTGTGGGAAACAGTCACCAGGGTTAAAGACCACATATGGTAAAATAAAAAATCCCAGCTCCCAAGAAGTAGAGGCTAGGGTGGAGTGTACAGCAGCCATAGAGAGTTGTGCTGAAGAAGGTTCAGTCTATTCTGCTTTCACAGTATATAATGGATAAGTGGGAAGACAGGTTACAGTGGATTTGCAGTCACCATTAAAGGAAGGCTTGCAAGTTCAGCTTGTGTTCATCTTTAAAAAAGGGAGAGGGCAGCAGATTTTTTGATAGCTAGGGTCAACTGTCTCACCCATCACTATCTCACCCTTCCTCCCACTCCTGCATCCTGAAAAAGACACAACTATCCACATCTGGAGGAAGGTGGGAAAGGAGAGAGGTTGATCATTAGGCTTTCTAGATCTCTTATTGCCAGTCTGCCTTGACAGTCCCTCCTGAGAAGCCTTTCTCAGAGATGTCATAGGAAAGCTTTAGGTGTGGATGGCAAACAGCTATGGGCATGCATGCAAACAGCTATGGGCATGCATGCAAACACACCAGGTTATGCCTACACTGCAAGTGGAGCTAAATAGGATCCCTGAGGTTGCAAATTCATATGCTCAAGGGTTTGGAAATGTCAGAATCACGGTTGCCTTTGGCAATGCAAGCCTGGAAATGCATCATCAGTTTTGCCTATGTCCTTCCTGAGAGGCTCAGTTCTTAGTGTCAGGTCCAGTGTGCAAAGTTCCTTGTGACTCTGAACAAGTCCATCATGCACATGCAAAAGCCTAAATGATAGATTTATGAGTTTGTTAAGTCTGTGAATGGGCTTTCTTACAGAAAGTGAAAGATATTTTTAAGTCCGCAGCTGCTGAACCCTGATTACCTTTAGAAGTGTTTAAGCAACATAAAGTTAAAGAGGGAAATGGCTAATATTGTTTAGACTGCTTGTGTTTCTGTATTTTGAAATGGCTGAGCTGTTTGTGGCTTTTTGTTTGGTTTGATTTGGTTTAGCCTTGAAAATGGACTCATACTTCAATCTGATGTAAAAGCTGGAAAATGTTTACACAAGTCATAGACAACTGAAAATTAAGCTGTAATGGACAGTTTTAGGCAATCACAACATAAATGTTTATACTATTTGGCATATATATACAAATATATTTATTTACATTGTGAGCTAAATGAATCAAAGTGCCTACTGGAAAAAAAGCCTGTAAACATGCAAGTAGCCCATGAGATCTGCAGCAAGCTAGAGCAGCAGAACAGCAGGTTTTCTTTAACTTATTGGCAATTGTCCATGAAATAAGAAGTTACAATCAATAGATTTTAACAGTTTACACACCATGACAGAAAAATAAACAGAGCTTTGCATTGCTATGTGCTTGATACCCTTGTTTACCACAAGGCTGTATCCTGAACAGTCACATTTCAGCTCTATTTTTAGGCAATATTTATGGAGCGGAACCATGATACCCAGAGCTCCTATGAGCTGTACGTTTCCCAGGCAGACCTCAGAGAGCAGCTGATGTCTTGTTTGGTTTTCCAAAGAGGGTAGCTCTGAGCCCCCTCTTTCCTGCCACGTCTTTCCGAGAAAGGCAAAGGAGGACGTTTTTCCCCACACCCCTTGGGATGTGGCAGGGGCATCCTCACGGGTGGGCAGTGCTGCTAGCACTGAGTCCATGCCACACAACCCTACAAACAAGCCATCAGGAGCTGCTGGATGAAGCAGAAGTTGCATTTTGCAAAATTAGCCCGAAGTTTAATCATTCTTGAGGTAATGTATGTAAGAAGGAAATGAAACTCCTCTCTAGAAGACTGATGTATTTGCTTATTGTCTGAGGAACTAAATATTGTGGAAAGGAAATTGAGTCTATAAAGTGTTGTACAAGTTTGTTGTGCAGCTCAGAGGGTAAACTTGCCTTTTACTAACTATAGATGTAGTGATAGAAATAATCACTTAAAACCAAATTTAAGAGTTGATGTGATTATACCATAATACTAAAGACGAAAGCAAAACCCATGAAAGATTCACAGGAATCCTTCAAGTGACATTAACCTCGTGAAAAACCTGCTTTACTATCATCTGCAAATGTTTCCCGACCAGTAGGATTTAGTGCTGAGGAAGTGCACAGTTTATTTAAACTTCCCCTCCAGTAGCTGTCGATAGGTTTGAAACTTCCCCACATCCCCTCAGGGTCTCCTGGGTGAAGGTGATGATTTTGGCTCAGGACTTCAGGGGGTGTCCACTCTCACCACCTTGTTAAAAGAGGTAATCTGACTGCTGGGACTTTTATATGGCCTAGCTAACACAAATAAATCAATTTAACAAACAGTGCTTTTCTTTTTTCCCCTAAATGTGTTCACAGATGCCTGTGGCAGCACTTAGAGAGGTCAGGCCATGCAGCTGTCGCCATCATAATTTCTGATTTTCAGTCACACTTTACAAAACTGTGGTTTTCTCTCCTCTTGGAAAGACCAATGTCTGATCTCTGCTCAAATTTACGAAGTAAATAAAACATTGTGTGGTGTCTCTGTGGACATTTAGGAGTATAAAAAGTGGCAAAGTAGGTTCATTTGAGCTGCTCTAGACTCAGAAAAATCACTCCCATGGCACCCGTCTCTGTGATGCCTAAAGGCAGCCAAAGAACCTCTCTCTGAAGGCAACATGTATTCTACCATCTACATTGGGACAGATGACTCTCACCCTTTAGCTTTTATTACATTTGCCCCTGCAAAGATAAATAAAAGATGATATTATTAATAATAATAATTACTATTGAGAATGTAATTTTAGTATGTTACGTATATCATGCACTAATACTATATAATTAATAAATATAATTATACAATGTAATTTAGTGTCATTATTACATTATTATTATTATCTGAAAATGGAGATGGAATTAGTTCTAGTATGACCATCAGCAGAGAACCAATGTTTCAATGCTGAATCTTTATCATGAAGATAAATTGGATTTAGAGATGCTCATAGATGCTTCAGCTTGGTCAAGGCTATTTGTTTTTCTCTTTGATATAGTAACACATTTGTGTTTGTGCCTCTTACCTGTACGCTGAGTAAATGTATTACAGATGTCTGTGAAATCTCAGGAATTAAAAAATAATCAAAATTCAATAACTGCAGAATTGCATTTGTTAAATTCTTTTTGCACTGTAGTTAATAATTTATTATGAATTCTTGGTCATCCTGAAATCACTGACAGCTGTCAGTGGCTTCAGTGGGGCTAGGACATCAACGCAGATACATCCCGGATACCTGAAACACACCACAGTAATATAAAACAATTATTTTGCTACAAGGAAAATGTTATCAACTACAATTAAACTGAGTATGCTGTATATAGGGGTGATTTCTGAAAAAATAAAATTTAAAATATATTGGCACCTTCTAGCTATTTTTATACCTATTTTGTTACAACAACAGCTTATAACTGGTATAAAATCACAGCCACAGCTTCTCTTTCTCGGTGGTGGTGTAGTTCAAAAGCTCTCTGGTTTTGTAACTGACAAAACAAAGGCATACACATTCTAATCCTGTCCAAAAAGAAGCTTGCACCAATTTATCTCAATCTTTTCTAAAACTGAAGTAGTTAAATTGATAGGTGTGCATGTGTGTGTGTGTGCAGCTGATGGTGTTCACTTCTCTTTCAATTAATCTCACTGGCAGTTGCAGCACATCCTGCCTACCAACCAGTCCTTGTGTGGGCTTGGGAGAAGTTCAAAGACTGTAACTAGAAAAGGACTGGGCTGCAATCAAGACAAAACAGAACTGAAACCAAAGTCCCAATGTGTTTTGCTTATTGCTCAGACCTCTCTTGCAGTACGACAGCTCACCACGCCCCAGATTAAGAGGCTTGCCAACAGGGAACTATCTGAAGCCTATTTGATAGACCACATTTTCTAATGCTGTTTAAATACATTGCCCTTTCTAGCATTGCAGCACAGAAATAATTAACATTTACCAAATTGTAGCAACAATTGGTCTTTACAGGACTCAAGTTTAATAACCAGTTTTAAACTTCTGCTGACAGTCACTCTCACCTTTCTCCTTAGGATTCAACTTGACCAACATTTAAGCAGACAGGTGATAGCACTCCCATCACACTAAGTGGTTCTGCTTGCCCCCAGCATCTTGTCCCTGTCACGGGGCTCCCTGTTGCTTTCAACCATATCAGTCTCCTGATGATACTTTGCCATGTGGATATAGAACCAATTTTGCTGGCAGAGGGATGGAGGTAGCATGGCCAAGTATGATGGTTGGAGGCAAGGGGAAAGGAAGACAACATCTTTCAGTGACTGTGCTGACTTGGAGTGTTTGTCAAACAATACACCCTTTAGTTCAACCTTTTATTTCACGTGACACCTCCTACTAAAGAATTCTTCTCAGTTTGTCATGTTGCCTAAGTGCATCTAGTGGCATCTCACTCTGGCAGCTGAGCATGTCTGGGGCTGACTCTCACTATCTGGGAAGCAACATAGGAGTCCTGGCCACAGGGGTGCAACCCACAGCATCAAACATTCAACAATAACAAAGGGGCAGAAAGGTTTTGCTGTGGCCTATCTAAAAGACCAAAGAGCTTATTTGTGCTTACATGTCCCTCTAGGTAAACCACTAGCACACTGAAGTCTTAATCCAACTGAAAGTTCTTTGATTACAGTGTTTAAAAACATGCCTTCATCACAAACTCAGTAGGCCCACTTAATTTGTA
Organism: Megaceryle torquata; assembly: GCA_024611175.1. Lineage (NCBI taxonomy): Eukaryota > Metazoa > Chordata > Aves > Coraciiformes > Cerylidae > Megaceryle > Megaceryle torquata. The sequence goes on from JANIJG010007174.1 coordinate 22,503, forward strand.
ATTATAACCATTAATAAAGTGGTATAGGAAAACCAGGGCAGCCTGGAGGATTTGGGGTTGGTAACTGCACCTGAGAAGAATACAGGTGTGTTGCTCAGGAGTGGAGTTGATCAGAAGCTGCAACCAGGCAACCTGGGACCTGAGGGGAACCTCTTGGGATGGGGGCAGGACCTAGCCTATCTCATCTCATCACATCATCTCATCTTATCATCTCCTTCCAGAGGGAGGAGAGACTTGAGAGGGCCTCCCCACCACTGTCTGCTTCGAGCACAGACAGAGCAGCCCCATGGGAAGCAGAGCAGGGCCATGTGCTCTTTTCCTCGGGGCTGCCAGAGAACCAGGTGTTTGCAAATGACTTCCACAGCAAATTTGGTTAAAAGTCTTTCAGACTGATTTTATCACATGCATAGATACAAGAGAAATTGAGCCATCTCATTTATCAAAAAAGGGTCCCAGGCCCTGGCTTTGTGTTGGTGCTCTTTGGATCAGGGCAGAGAAGGTGCCATGGTCATGAAAATGATCATGACAACAGAAGCCTCTCTGACTCAACATGGTCTTTGCTTCTATACCTGCCTTTTTGTTGAAGCCTTTTTTGAGGTCCCTGTCACAGGACTTAAACTTAACTAAGATCTGGCTCTTTCATGTAGTTTTCATCCCAGCTAATTTGCTGATCCATTGTTGGTTCCAGATACCAAAGTAACAGGACAGGAAAATGGAGCACAGACTGGCAACTATTTAAAATTATAAAAAATAATCAAATAAATCCCCTTTTATGGTGCCAAGAATGAAAAAGCAGTGATAAAGCAACAATTACTTGGAAAAATTATGGATTAATCATAATTTAGGATTAAGGGCACTTAAAAAACCACATCCCATTTTGGTAGAAGAAAGGTCTAATGAACACTGCTGTTACATGGCTCACCTGCTACCTCTACTAAATTGCCATTTTGAGGGCAGGTGGAATTTCAGACAACAGCCTAGGCAGGGTTCACAGTCATCTATCTCCTGTCAGTGCAAACTCTGAAGTAGAAAAGACAGCAGATGAGAATGTAATAGTCTCAGGGTTTTGATCTCTACCTGTTATTTCTGTCTTAGAGAAGAAGACTCCCCATGTTTGGTGGGAGCACATCTAGAACATCAAAGGGCAGCCCTGGCCCTCTTCAGAGGAAATGGGCTAATGTTCTAGGAGACTGGGAAGCAGAAGTTCAAGGTAAGCGATAAAGTTACTGTAGTTGAGCATGCTACTTCCCATCACCTGAGGTAAGGTAACTTGTTCTGAGCATGCCTCAACTGAAAGGTATTGTGCCTTGATGGAAAACATCTCCCTGGAGGTTCAGCCAGGACAATCCCTGACCTTTCCCTTCCTCTGGCTATATCATGCCTTCTTGCCTTCCCCATCAGCGCTCCTTTGATACTGATGTGAGCCAGACCAGAGAGCCGAAATGGCAGAAAGAAAATGCTTTCTTCTGAAGAGTCAGTTTTAACTGACTCCCAGTAGCACTGAAGGAGCCCCAATGACAGCAAGGAGGAGGAGGTAGGGTGGGAACCGGAGCTGGGCACAGCAGAGGGGAAGCGGTACTGCCTTTTCAGCTGTGCCAAGTTGTTAGACAGGCTTCTCTGTAATGTCAAACCACACCTAGAGTTACACCATGCCACCGTTGAGTCTGGCTGTGTGAGTGTGTGGGATGGGTTACCAGCAGCTACTTGATGGGTGGTAACATGGCTTTCTGCCATTGCTCCATTTTATTGTCATACTCTTAGTGCAATTGTTTTCTTATTCAAGGCTTGCATTACCTGCCACCTTAAAGGAAATGTTCCCATCACTGGGCGAGTCTCATTAGCTACAGAAGGTAGACCTGAAGATCTTAAGACCTGCTCTGTGTGCAGGCCAGCCTGCATCTGGGTTCTTGTCAAATGCAGTCAGGGATGCTAAACTAGAATTGCAGAAATATAAAGCACATATTAAACATGCATACCCGTGCAGCTGTGTTACAGAAGAGGATGAGGTAGGAGGACATTCTGGGGCAAGACTGGTCTCTTTTAACTTTAGACCTCTACAGTGTAGACAGCTATCTGGCAAGGCTCCCTTTGGAGTCAAGTGGAAAGAAGCAAGCCCTTTTAGGATACAGTTCATCACATCCTGGTGTAGATACACACATATAAAGGTGATACATACTTCTCTGAAATTTTAAAGGGGCTAAATTCTCTATAGGCAACTATTTTGCCCTACAAGGCAAAATACAGGCCCTCTACAGAGGGCCTGTTTGTTTCCATGTGACACTGCAGAGAGCCTTCGGTGCCTTGCTGAAGTGTACACATGGCCAGAGGAGTCCCACCATTTTTCTCACAGGACCTGAAGGATGAGGAAATGTGAGCAACGTATTTCTCCACATTTGCAGAATCATAAACACATTCTCATCGCAAAGCAATAACGAAAAATTGCATCAGACTTGGAGGGAAAGGTAGTGATGAAAGAAGGAACTGCATTCCATTCTCTGAAAGACAAAGAACAAAAAGCTTTTGAAAAAAGAAGAAAATTGTCACAAATTCAACTTTGTCCTGGACTGCCTAGATATTTCCATGCAGTGTGATGCTGACCACACAGCTGCTTCTTTGCAGCTAAGCCTTGACACCTGCAATGAAGTTTGTTTTGTTTTTCCCATTAGCACCTTAAGATGTTTGGTTTTATTTAGAAATTTGATATTTGGCTCCCCTTAAAGCCAAAGGTAAATGATAGTAGATTTTTATTCTGAACATTAATCTACATTTAGGACTGTGTAAACCCTCAAGGTGATAATTGTTCAGAAACAGCACTGTAGTGTTTGGTGTGGAAGCCGAGGCCTCTGTCACATTGTTTTGCCAGATACAGGAAACTGTCAACACACCAATGTCTCCTGGGGATATACAGAGGCAAACTATTCTTTGCTGCCAGAAGAATCCCCTTGTGCAGACCCACCTACACTGGTAACATAACCCTTCCACTGTTAGCACTCATTTCTTCCAAGAGGTGGTGGTTCTGCCCTAGCAGTGAGAAATGAAGGTTTGTCGATTTAACGGTATCCACAGTAGGGATGTTTTGTCAACAGAGTGCACAGGTTAGACTCTGGTACAGCTGCAGTACCAGAAGTGGTACCCATTGTGCTTGACCTTGATGTCTGTATGTTTTAGATCTTTTGGCAAAGGTTCTGACTGCAGATTTTGACTCAGTCATTCTGGGGCTGCTGGTGGTGGGCTGCTTAGCATATTAATGGCAATAAACACTCTTCAGAGAAAAAGAAAGTGAAAGAGTATGCAGTCTATTCATATTGCACTTATTCTTAACATGTCTGAGATGCTTATGTTAAGTCTAAAATACAAATTTAAGAACAAGTTCTTCTCCCTCCTTAAATCTGGGCTTTATCTACTGTTTAATTTAAATGAGGGGGCAGAGCTGGCCATGGAATAATGACATTTGTCTGGTTTTGTAAAAACTGCTCACTCCCGTAACATTGTTGAAAGGAGGTGGGCATACACCCTGACAGCTTCTTTCTCCTTAAGAAGACGTGTGTAGCCCTGTGTGGCTGTTTCTGCTTGGGACGAGAAAACATGCAAAACAACACTGTCATTTAAGCCAGGCTGCTAATATTTGATCTTCCAAGGGTTAAAAGTGCTATTGCACAGTTTCACTTCCTATCCCTCAGAGACAGAACATGAACAGAGTATGAACTAATTTGTTTATATTCCTCTATTCCATACAGCCTTACAGAGTACATTAACATGACTACTGCATTCCTTTATCACAAAGCAATTGAAAATTAATTTTTTGAGAGGGCTGGTTTGTTGTTTTGGGGTTATTTTGGGGGTTTTGTTTTTGGGTTGTTTTTTTTTTTTTGACTCTAAATGGAAGTGATCCTCAGAAAATTTTGCATTAGATAAGTAATTGGCCTAGATAGTAAACCTTTGTCCTGTGGAAGCATTTTCAAGTGTTTGGAGTGGTCCCTGGAGACCAGTAATCCATCAGATTGCTTTGATTATGCCTGTGGCAGATGAGATAGATGCCCAAGTTCAGGTATGCATTTCAAGTGAGTAAATTTAGGCTACTATTAAACAATCAGTTTGGATAATGGAAAATGCTTTCAAAGAAGAAGTTGAAGAAGTCTGTATTGCTGTTGGATCATAGGTAAATGACTGCTAGAAGAAAAGCTCATTGACAGCTCTCAGCAGCAGCATGTGAGACCATGTTATAGATACATTTGGTCTGAAGCACCCAAATGGGGACAAGGAGAGGGCAAGAGGGGAAATTGGGGGTGTACAAGGCTAATTCCAGGCAGTGCTGTAAGATACTCAGTATTCATACTCAGGCTGTGCTCTCTACTTGGTTGTTCAGGAAATAGTGACAAGATTGGTGACAAACTACAAGAACATTTTTGAAGTTACTCTAAGGAATGGAAACAGGACAGAAGAGTCAGGGGAAAGGTATGGGAAGGGAAAGGAGATGCTGGGGGAAAAGGAGCAGAAAGAATTTCTTTTACTAGATTAACCTTCATCTCCTCTGTAGTCTTTGAGCAGCCTAGTCTTGCTCTAGGGACAGCTGTACAAGCTGTAATTTGACACAGGTACTTTGCCTGACCCTTTTGTATTCCCTGCTACCCTATTTCCTCTAGCCAAAATAAGCAGGAAACATGCCAGGACTATACATGTATTTAAATGATGCAGATGATGATCCTGTGGAGAGAATGGCCTCGCTTTTTGACTCCACTGCTCTGCTACTCTGCCACAGTAGGTCATTTCCATTTGTCATTTCAATGCTGCTTCCCTCCCACAGTGTGAATAGTCTTCCCTCTGCCTGCCTTGAAATGAAGTCAGGCAGCTCCCCAGCCCAGGATGGCAAGTTGCCACTCAAGTTTTGCCAGCAGCAATTCAAAAGGAAGGTGGGCAATTCATTGTGTGGCAGGACTGGAAAAGCCTCTTCAGCTAGAACAGAGGTGCTGTAGCAAAAATTTCTTCCTGTGGAGAAATACTCGAATGTTCTTAATTTCAAGGAAGCTGTTGGTAGTTTTTGTGGGTTGTATGCCAAAGATTTATTATGCATGTGTATTCAAATAAAGGCCATGCTATTTGCTTAGCAGCAGGAGAGCATTAGTGTGTGACAATGTTCTCTTGCATCAGTTCCCCAGGATCTGGCCAAAGAAACCTTTCCACACACTGTATGATAAAAGTGCCCTGAGCTAACTTCTCTTAAGGATGATAACTCAAAAATTTCTTCTGTAGTTTCCGTTAATGCTGTTACTTATCTTAATCCTTGTTTTCTTAACTCATTTGCTACAATCTGCCTTTCATGTGCATGATCTCAGCCTCTGAGCAGTGCATAATTTACAGCCGGGTAGAAATGGAGACACCATCACATGGCATTAGCTTGGTTCCTCCACCCCAGGAACATGCCTCCAACTTGGGCTGTGCTCAACATGCACAGATTAAAACTACTGAAGGACGGAAAAGTTTGCTTAATGATGAATGTGGAGTAAATAATAAAGTCCATACGGCATGATGATTCAATGGATGAGAGAAACCCTAAGAGCCTATAGAAACCCTGTGGAGGGAAAAACAGAGACATGAAAGACCAATGATTGACACTTAGTAGTATTTGAAAGGCATATAAACAAATCCTAGTTAAGTCTCTCTGCTAGGTGAATCACTGACACCAGTATTAGAATGTCAAAAGATACTAATGTTCAAAATGATTGCTGAGATGGCAGTTCTTTTCTAAATCCCTGGTTTCTGTTCTTCCATATCTTACCTTTGGAAGTGAAATTTCTGGCCTTAACTTGGAAATGAAAAACTGGGGACTTACAAAACTCAATTTTGAACAGTGCTGCCCAGCATAAAATAGACTGTGTTGTTCTGAAAAATGTGTGGCTGCCTGACATTTTATAGCAAAGCTGCTGGCTTTATAATTTTCAGTCTTATGATTTTGACAGGTTGGGAAAAATGTGCAAGGAGAAACACTATACAGATATTAGGGCTTAGGAAAAAATGTTATGTATTTGGCAAAAACTGAATTTTATATTCAGAAAAAAAGGAATTATTGGTGACACAAATGCTCTTAAAGAGTTTTGAAACCATTCCTTCAGCTACAAATAATTACCACATTTTATTGAAAGGGTCTTTGGAAGCATCATACAGCTCCTGTGTAGGCAGGATAGTACAAGACTTATACTTTGTGTGATTGTGGCTCCGATGTGTCTCCTGCAAAGCCTAAAGCCCACCTAACCCACCGGCTGGTTACCTGTGGTTGGATTTGTAGTGCCAGAGCCAAGGGGAAAACAAACACTTGGGCTGTGGTAAAGACAGGACCACAGCCTGAGCAGAATTAATTGAGGGCCTTGCAGCAACTGAGGCTTCAGAGAACATGCTCACCATCTCCTGGATAAAACGGCTCCAAACAGAATTTTAAAAAATAAGGATTTTTAGCTCCATGAACACTCAGATGGAGGAGAGGAAGTGCTCTGGGTTTGTACCTCTGCAGCAGAAATGGCTGCTTGAGAATGATGACTCCATCAACTGAAATTTTTGCCTGGAAATGTATTTATAGGTTAGTAGCTGAACTATTATTAACAGAAAAGCAGAACTTTTGTAACAGAGAGGGTACCTGCTTCTGGATCATGGGATTTCTATCCATGACCTGCAAGCTCACTGAGCTCTGTAAGGTGAGGGTGAGCAATAGCTCCCTGCTCTGCTGAGTCCATTTAAAGTGTTTCCAGTTAATGGAATATTATTAATATTATTAATATTAATGGGGGGCCTGTGAGAGACTGTCATGACTCACAGTGATCTGCTTTTTTAAAGTCTTTAGGAATCACCGCTCTCAGAGCAAAGGTGTGTCTATTAATTGTGTTTTAAATTAATCCCTTTTATAAATGTTTACGGACATACTGTTAGGCAGCCAACCAGTTCTCTACCTAGGCAGCAACCTCTTGCTGGCACAGATTGATTCAGTTTCAGAGAAGTACTTAAGTACATGCTTAACTTTAACCACCTGAACTGTCCCACTGGAGCCAGGGAGATGACTCATGAACTAAAGTTAGGCCCCTGCTTGCATATCTTGCTGACTGTGGGCTTCTGCAGCATCTACTGCCAGATGTTTGGGAGAGGAAATGAAAGAAACTCTGTAGTGGACAGTTAAGGGAATAATTTACTAACAGAGGAAACTTTGTATTGCTTCCAAATATCTGAAATGTGATCTAACATAACTGTAGATTTTTTGGTAGTCCAGACATAGGTTTAAACCATTTTTAGCCCAACTCAGATCTTGATCTTTTATGTTTATTCCCTGGTTTCTTCTTAAATGCTCCAGACTGTCTACACTGGGCTTTATCAACTTGAAAGTTTTGTCCTAATTTATGTATGCGTTAATATTCTTCATGCACTTACCATTAAACACAAAATTGCTGGGTAAGAACATATAATAAAGAAAAATGCTATGCTCAGTGGATGTAACCCTGTGTCGTAGAAAGGCTAGAGTAAAAGAGGTTGAGGTTTCCAGTATACCTCTATTTTTGCATTCCATACATTTGTTTTCTTTTCTCTTCTTTCCTTTCCAGTGTACTAATCTTTCATTTGGATTGTCTTCTGATAGCTCCTTAAGGGAACACAGCACAAGCAGCATAGTGTCGGGATAGTGTTAACAGGAGATTTCAGCCTGAAAATCTCACAACAATTTTCTGTGCCATAAGTGGCGTCCATTACAATAAGGCCTTTCATTCAGATTATACAACCCCACACAATGCCCCACACTAGCCAGCTAATGAAGTCAGAGCCCAGTTTTAAATTCAACCCTTCCCACAAATCAACACACAGGCAGGACACCTCCTATGTATTCTCTATAGGATGAACAAGACAATTGTCACTTGCTAGCACCTTGCGCATTTTGTAGAAGTGCTGTTTGTTTGTCTAGCTCTGTGTAATGTGGTGTTCTAGAGAAAAGTATTGCAGACTTGTGGCAGGCTGACACAATCTCAGAGAGAGCAACTGAAAGATTTATTAGGGGAATTTCCCTCTCCTTGAATGCAACTTTCTCTGAGGCTTGACACTTCCATTTCTTCCTGGTGCCACCTGCAAGGACTTTAATTCCCCAAGAGACAGCAATAGAATAAAGTTCACCATCTTCTGTCTTCATCACCCCAGGAGGACTTAGTCCAGTGCCTCCTGAAACCACCTTGGACTGTACATACACAGATCACCATCTCAAATCTCAGCTGAGTTACTTCCACTGGGCCGAACTGTCTAAGCTGCTGTTCCATTTGCTGGCAATTTCTGAAACGAGCTCAATCACTGACTGGGTCTAACATTTACTTTAAAAGCAGGTGGCTCCAGCACAGGCCTGAGACAGGCTAGAAGGGGACTGCATAGGAAGTTTTGTCTTCCTAATGCATGGTCGGGGGATTTTCTCCAGAGGAATGGAGGCCTGCAAGACAGCCCTTTTTGCAAGCACCAGCTTCACTTTGAAAAGTACTGGATAAATAGTACACAAGAGGCCACCCTGAAAATATAACCAACTGCTTTAAATTCCTTCTGTATGAGTTCTGCCTTTCCTTAATGTCTATGGGAACTCTGCCAAAAATTGCCCTTGCATTATGGTTTCTCCCTTTATATTAGTGTCCAGCAAAACCTGATCTCCACATTAACTCAGAGGAAGACACAGTGCTGATTTCTAGTCTGAAATAGCAAAGTTGTGAATGTAAACCTTATTCCTGACCTTACTTTCATCCTATATGATAACTACCTTTAGTTATGTTTTATCCTATATGGCAGAGCTCTATTCCTTGCTAGCACTAGAAGTGAAACAGAGGCCTGTTGTTTCTCTGTAGTACTAAAGCTCCTCTTAGTTTCCATCCAGTAAAGTCCTTCCCACCATTTATTCTGTCCAGATAAAGATCATAGAAAACAGTGGATAAAATACTGACTCATATTTTAGAAAGTTCCTCCACTGCTGTTGGAGCAGAGGAACCAGGAAGAGAATAGATAGTTAACAGTTCCTCAGGCCAACCGGAAAGCCCTAACTCCCTAAAGAGTTGCTCCTAGGCATGGTGGGTCAATATCACTAAGAACTTAATAAAAAAAAATACACCTTGGTTCATTAATATACACCAATATAAAGCTGTTTTAGAGCTCATGACCTTTTGAAATTTATTAGCTTGCATTGGCTTCCAGTCTACTGAAATGTCTGCTAATGTGCACAACCACCATTGGTGTTGCTTGTGCTGGATTGGCAACATCTCACCCTGATGTGAATGAGGAAGAAGGAAAGGGAAAGGACACAAAATCCTCTTGCCTCCCTGTGCAAAAGGTAGTTGCAGTCCAACTCCTAGTACTCAGGACTGGGTCTGTGAGTCTCCCCTGATGAGGATCCTGTTCATTAGGGTTTGCTGTGTATTGCAGCAGAAGACTTCTTACTCTGACCTGTCTCACTGCTTAGTAAGAAGCAAGAATGCCCTCATATAGAAAAGCTGCAGCTCCTATTCTGGACTGCATCCTAAACCTTGCTGGGGGATGGGGCCAGGGCAGCTGCTGCCTCTATACTATGTCCTGATGCCAGCTGGGTCCTTGACACTGAGGTCTTAAGGCACTTTCCAAGTCCTGGGTGGTCCTGTACCCAGGAAGCAGGTGATAATTGTTTCAGAGAGACCTCCTTTTTATCTGAACGCAGCTTATGTGAACAAACTGCTTTGTCCCTCCAGAGAGTTTAACACAGGCCTACTGTGGTTTGATAGATAAGCCAAAATGTTTCAAGTGTCCCTGACCTTCAAGAAGGACCGGAATAGGGATGCATAGAGCTTGGGCTGCAGTCAGATCCTTCAGTCCTGCTCGGTGAGTGTGGTACACATCTTTTAAAAAGCAAAAGGTGATTCTGGATTTGGATGGCTTCCCAACTCCTTTGCTGTAGGCATTGGATGTATGACTTTGCTACTCTTTTTGGGTTCACTCTGTTTGGTTTTTTTTTTTAATATAATTGTGCAGATTCATGGGTGAAGTGTTTCATATATATTTCTGAGAAGAAAATTGGTTTTTATAAATGCATGGATGCATATAACAAATTAAACTGGTATATTAAAAATAGCAACATCAAAAGATCTCTTATCCAAGTAAAGAGTCTTTATTGAAAAAGCGTCTTGTAATGCTCATTTTATTCCTGTAAACAATGCCTCTTTTTAAATGTGGACTGCAAAAATTACACACAATACTTTGGTTCAGGAATCTGCTGGCTGATTTTCTGAATCACTGTTTTTAATATAGGGACTGTGGGCGTGTAAAAAGGATTCTATATATAATTCTGAAGAGCCATCTCATTCAGTTGCTGCAACTTACTTTACCAGTTTCTCCTGATTCATTTTTTTCTGAATGCTGAGCATTTCAAGCATACAGACTGAGCAAAAATGCTCAATATAGATCATTATAGTTTGCAGCTCCATGACTTCCCAAGAGGTTATTATATCTCAAGCAGTGAGAAACAACTCTCACCAAGTAAGAAATTATTCCGTTGTACAGTATTATTCAAGCAATTAGAAATCATACTGTGTACAAAATACCGTATCTCTAGGTAGCAATTTCTGGTGTTGTATTATGCCTACTTAAGTATGTATCTACATCAAAAGGTACTATGTTAACAATACAACCATTTTTAAACCAGTAGGCTAACAGATTCAGAAAAACAACATCATACTGTAATTGCAACACACCTTTCCATTGGTGTTATACATTTTCATTCCTCATTCCAGAATCTCCTGGATTCTTTATTACCCTGACATTCATAAACTGGTCAAGGAAAGTGCGGTGTATTTCTTTAAAACAGCAATGTTTAATACCATGGAGAAGAAGTCCATGGGAAGCAAGAGGCAATGTGCACTTTCATTCCACAGCATTATAGACCCTAACTGCTCCAAAATGCCCAAACCATGGTATTGTGTTTTTCCTGGCTATTGCAACAGACTGACGTAAAGCTAAGCAAAGTATTTCTAAATATTTCCTTTTAAAGACCTGTAGTCAGCCTTTTTCTTTAGAAAATTAGGTTGTATCAGCATATTAACTTGAAGCATCATATTAAACAAAGTTTCTCAAATTATATAGACATGGGTTAAGAGGTCCAAATCTTAACAATTATCCAATTCTTAGGACGGTTCTCCTTTATAGGCAGAGGCAGAAATAGACTCATTTATTTTTAAAGTCAGTTAGGATAATTTTATTGGTATAAATTGCATTCAGAAAGTTTCCAGGCACTTTAGCATTAATCAAAAAAAGTCTCAAAACATGTCAGTGAGCTGTGGGGGTGCAAAAGCATGGTTTACACTTATAAAAAATTCACACGATCAGTGCCAGATATGACCACAGAAAGAAGGGTTGCCATCTTGAATGATTCTGCAATGTGGTTGCTCAACTTAAAAATGCTCTCTCTAAAGAAGCAGGAAATCCATGATACATACTGGTCCAGAGTTTGAAAACCACACTCAGTGGTGTGGAAGTGGGCATATCCATGCTCTAAACCATTTTAAGGTCCAGGAAGCAGAATGGTGTTACATCAGTGTTTTCTCACAGTAGAGGATTGAGGACATGACTCTTGAATTCATCTCTTCGTAACTGCTCAGTATGTCTGGCAAACAGCCCATCATCAAGTCTGAGGTTGGTACATCCTGTCCTGTAGCTGCTGTGTCTCATGGCCCTGGGGAGGCAGGAGACACACTATGAGTTAACTCTTGGTGATCCTCCTCCACAGCTATGCCCTTCAGATATTGCCAAGGGACTTGTTACCATACACTGAAATCTCCAGGCACGCTTGAGGGACTCAGGAGCACCTGTGACAGGTGAATGACCGAAAGACTGGAGGATCCAGAAGATCTAGTCAATCCCCCCAGGATCACAGTCCAGGGAGTGCTGGACCAGGAATCTGGCTCAGGAATCCCCAGGTTTGGGGAATCAATGCAAGTCCACTCTTGACACTGGGCCTTCTCACTATAAAAGCATCCCCCCAGAGCTGGGGAGAAGGAAAGAGTGAGTGTGAGAGAGGCAGGAAGGCACAAACATTTCTGTATTGTAATGGCTACATTTCATAAGGCTTTCTGTTACCATAGCAATGAGCACGGTATAAATACCTAGGCAGATCTCCCTTGTGGCAGTGTATTCTGCTGCTCCTATGCTGCAGGGCCAGTCTGTGTGCAAACATTTTCATGGTCTTCTCCAAACCTTCTCTGGTAAAACTGTCAATCTCAAACCAATAATTCAATGGGCAGAAGCACTCTTTCCACTTCATTCACCACAACTTACTTTCTGGTCCCCTCCAAATAAGCAAATAATTTATTTTGTTTTAAACACAAAGATGGAGGACTAAACCCTTATTAATTTGTATTCAGGCTTAATAATCACTAGGAAGAGCTATATTCTGATTGCTTTAGTTATATTTGAAGTCAGATTCAGCACAAGCATTTCCAATAACCATTTAGTGCAATCAAAACTGCTAATGCTGTTGAATTCTGACTTGTAAAGGAGTTTTAACAGATCCAGGTTAGCCAGTCACAGAGAAGCATAGCCTCAGGCTAAGTGCAATAATTTCTTTTAAAGTGCTTGTGTTTCATAACACAGAAACCCTTCAACTGATTTTCCAGGATGTGTGCAGTCTTGCATGAGATGCAGACAGAAATAGGTGGGTTTTAAGGTATCAAGCATGATCCTATGTACAGAATCTAAACACCTCATTTTAAAAGGCTCACCACTTCCTTATTCATTAGTCAGGAATGGTAATGGCAGCAACCAGACTTACTGGGACATTTCTTTTCCATTCACCCCCTGCTTTTTGAGTGTACAACAGCAAAGAAGAAAATGAAATAGCAGAAAGATATATGTTTCCTTATATTACAAATGTGCTGGAAGACAAACTACTTCAGATGGGGAAAAAGCATGTCTTCATTTTGAAATGAGGTTTTCTCTTACACTGAGGTAGCTAATTCAAACTCAAATCCAAGCAAGAACAAGAGAGTTGGTATTTTCCACATAAATTAGCTGAGTAAGTTACGTACAGGAACCCCACACAGGTTAACCCAACCTGCTGTGTGGAAAACACAATAAAAATGTCAAGATGCCTGATTTTATCTTCTGATAGTTAACAGAAGATCAAGACAAAATGGGAATGAAAGAAATGTGCTTTAAAAGAAATCCATACTAGGATGAATTTTTTCCCATATTCTTCCAGTCCTGGTAACAAGAATGTAATATGGAAACAGATGGGGCTGGGAGATGGAGGCAAGTCATAGAAAAGCCAGGCAATGGGATAAAAGAAGCTTTCCTGGTACCAACACTGCATCACATCTGACAAATTGAAGTTTTCCAGAGCAGCAGTTATTCTCTCTTTGACTTCTGAATGATACAGGGAAGAGGTCAGTACAGCCCAAATGTGAGGGAGAAGGAAAAAAAGCGATTGCTTCTCTTAACCTAACTGGGATGGATTTGCAGCTAATATCATGAAGAGTAATACTTTATTAATTCCAACTCCTTGGCCCTCTTAAAATGAATCTGAACTTTTTCCTCCAGCAAAAATGTTGTTTCCTTAATTTCCTCACTCTTCATTTCTACAGCAAACATCTAAAAGTAACAAGGCAGAGTAAGAGAGAGCACCAAACAACCTTGGAAGAGGAAAACCTGTGTCAGCAGTGAGTGAGAGCTAGTCAAGATGTATGTTTATCACACTAAGAGTATTTGAGACACAGTTCTAATAGAATTGTACTGTAGTCACATGCTAAAACTGAATAACAGACTGTACAACTCTTCACACTAAATAATGTCCTGATCTTTCAGTACTTTTAAATTGGAAACTCATCCAAGAACTGAGAAGCTGAATTGACCTTTGCTTGGATACAGGTGAGGTGATTCATGTAGTGGCTGGAGGGGGAAGAGGACATTACATGAGTCACTTCAGTTTGTTATATGACAAGCACCTTCTCCTGATTGGTTGGTTAACCAACTTTGATTTCCATCTGCTGCCCTTTGACCATGACAGAGCATGTAATCTACAGTATGTGGCTTATATGTGCTTTTTAACGGTGAACTAGATTAGGAAGGCTGCTCAGTAGAGTCATACAACTAGAAAAAGGAACAGAAAATACTCACTTGTGCTGACAAAACTCTTCTCAGCCATTGGCTTGATTCTGATCTGACATCTATAATCTCAGGTGAAGCCAATGGAGATGCAAAAATTCATTAAAAAAATGGTTCCTTGATCACCTGGTTCTTCCAGGAATTAGCCACTTATAAATATGCCACTGAATTAGATCCATAGTCTATCTAGCCCAGCACCTCTTTCTCCAATAACCTGGATGCCTAGGAAAGTTTAGCAAAAAGGGCAAGCATATTCCCAACATTTCCCTGTCTCTAGCAGTCTACAGTTCAAGGATTTGTCTGTTTTTCTATTTCTGGGACAGATTTCCTGTAGCATGAGGATATTCCTTTTACAGGGACAAGTATCTGCCTGCAAACTACAAGGACTACAATTGCTCATTGCTTTTGCCCAGTATGCACTTCCACATGGGTCTCCTGAAGATCAAAAAGAGCTTTTGTCAAAGGAGGTGAATGCTGTAACTCTCAATGTTCAAGGAGCGCTGCTAAGAGACTTACCTTGCATGGGGACTTTCCCTTTCACTAGCCATTGGCAGAGCAAGGAGCTGCTTTCATGAATGAAGTACATCCATGTATATGTAATAATAACGGCTCCATCATCCCAGGTGATGCCCATTAAATTTGGGCATAGTCCACCAGAATGAAACAAAGTTTGTCTGCAAATCGGGATAAAATACTCAGTGGGGAAAAAAAATCCTTTAAAAACAATCTAAAAAAATATACTACACTTAGGCAAAGTGTACATTTGAATAAGAAATAAAAAATACGAGGCATGAGTTGCTGCCTTTTTTTTAAACACTTCCCTTCCATGTGAGCAGAATGTTGTGTCCCTGCTGTGCCACCATCAGTTATACGCTGAGAGAATTTCTCTAAGAAGCATTTTTAAACTTTTAATTCAGAACACACACGCCAAGGTGAACATGCTGTTGAGGTAGGAACACCATCACTTCCCTGAGTAACGGTGTTACCAATGTCTATCAGTGACACACTCTGAAAAAAAGATGTATTCTTCCACAAAGCCTTCCCAATAACTTTGTGAAGCTGCAGGCAGGATATCCACTGATGTCATGTACACTGATGTGTCAATATCAATGGCATAAAACCCAGGATGCCCCAGATGTGGACCTGTGTTAGCTCAGAAGCCACACAAAGTTACTCTTCACAGGCTGTTTGCATATCTATTAGAAAAGGAACACGGAACCCTGGGGTGTGTTAGAGACAGTTTTATAAACAGCAAGGATTAAAAAAGGCAAGTTTTTCCTTTTCTTCATTCAATTTCAGTACTGTGGGTGAGCTGGGCATGCCTTGCTGGTCTTTACAGTGAGTAAAGGCATTTTTTCCTCTGCTATTATCACCATGAGGTGATATCCATGTGACTGCTCTGCATTCAGTTGGCACTTTTGACAGTCTTGCCTGCACACTGTCCACCAGCACCTGAAAGTGGCCCGTGACCTCAGATTAAAGGGATGACTCTAAAGCACCTTTTCATGCTGCTGTCTGATGACTAGCTACTCCCTTGAGCCTTGCTCAAATAGGAAGGTTGTGGTAGCCTAGGAGAGTACTCCTGCAGATAGAATAGCACATCCAGAATAAGAGTTTGTGACTATCAGGGGGAAAAGCCAGGACACCCAGCAGAGAATCTGTAGCAAACTAGGACTATACCCATGGGAATTTGGGATTTGGATAAGGGAAACATTTTACCTAATGTCAGAGGACATTTTAAAACGGACAGAGAAAGAAAAAATAGTTTTCAAAGATACTAAAATCTTTAAAATACAGCAATGATCTTGTTGCAGTGGTATCCATAAAGACATATGCAATAATCCAGGGAAATTTGGTACAGTTCTCTGCTTAGTGTGCTGCTACGTCCCTTGACATTAAGTACAAAGGCAGCAGTGTATATGTGCATATGAGTGACTGTGACAGCACTTAGGAGGATGAGAATGGAGCTTTTTTCTTTCTGACTGCCTTTTAATTAATGAAAATTCAAAGCATTGCTGTGCGATACAGATCCACAATTGGCATCTGGGATTGATTCTACAAGCCTGCTGTGTGTGGATCCCCCTCCACATGTCTGCCAAAGCCCAGGCACCGGGAGTGCATCTATCCCCAGGTGCTGCTGTGTTCCTGCTTTCTGGGGATATCATCTCATGACAGCCAGGAGGAAAAACAAAAATCCAACCAGGCAGACAAGGAATTGGTTTATAGAGTTAAAATTCAGAATAGATTACAGCAGTGCCTGACTACCAAACTATTGCATTTGCTAAATATTTAAGCAGATAATGCAAATAATTGCAGATAAAAACAACTCTTTCTAAGAAAAGAATACGCAGCAACAGGACAGGATAGTGTTTGGCTTATGTTAGGCATATTAAATGAATCTTAGCCAGTCTTGATAAGTCTGTCAATCCACAAGAGGGAAAATAAAATGCCTTAAAGGAAATAAGCTTAGCAGGAAAAAGAAAATCTGTATTCAGGACGATGCTCTGTGTACTGGATTGCAGCACGATGCAGAGAGTGGAGGTGAAAGGGAGAAGCACATACTATTCCCTATCACTGTCCTGATTATTCAAGCAAGGTAGCTGAGGCAGTGTGAATTATTTAACTTCAAATAGCTGTGTAAATAACAGGCAAATGTTATCTCCGAACCTTTTAAGGTTCTCTAATATATATTTTTTTTGATTCAAGAATGAGAAACATACAAGGAAGCTGACAATGTTATACATGGAAGTGAGTGCAGAGCAGCTATGTCTGTTGTTTCTCATGCATGCTGTATGCAACACAGTGACATGAAAACAAACCTTACCCAAAGGAGTGGAGGGTACTGACAAGGTGGTGTGCTAACTCCACTTCTTTTGTTCTAGCTGTACAAGGTAGCAATTTTTTTAAGTATTCAAGTGCAGTTCTGGTTGAGAAGTCATATGTCTGATGGTACCATGGTCTACCATGGTACCATGTGGTACCAGACTTAACCCCTGCTGAGAGTCAGGGCCATGTTTGCATGACTGTACAGGCTTCTGGACTGGAGCTGGATAGTAAGCCCTTTTTTCAAAATAGTATACTAAGTACTATAACAAACATAAATATTTATACACTTACAAATACAAATGCACACTTGATAGGTTTATAAAAGTGCTTATGTAGTTAGGTACCTGCCCTTAAATCGGTGTAAATCTTATGTAATTAAATCCTTCTAGAAATCCCACTAAGTATGGTGTTTGGTCTTCCACTTAAATATTCTGTAAGATCCATCCCACTGGCTGTCAGTGAGGCCTTAAGTACTTGCTCACTTCTCTCTGAAAATGGGACCAAGGGTTCTGTGCCATGTAAGTACTTTTATTATTTCTATTGTTTTCAGCCACCTGAAAAAGAGATCAAATCGAAACTAATACACATCATCCCTAACAGGACAACATTTTTACTGGTGCCCATATCAGCTTATGGCCAAGACTGACTTCCTCTTCCATTGCTTCAGGACATTATGTTGTAAGGATGAACAGAATATATCCAAGGCAAGGAAAGATACAGAAAGGTGGTGGCACGTTCAAGGCAGTAAGGAGCACAGCTCCTGTGTCAGTACCAGCCATGGACCCCTGTCACAGGCTCAAAACCACGTGGTAGATCTGGCTGTGCTGCTGCACAGCCCTGGCACAAAGCAAATGTATGTGATATGCCAGTGACGTTGACCCATCAGATTCGACAGAAAGCAGTATTTCTGCAGGAATGGAGGGCAATGACCTTTGACCTGGCAAGGGCATCCACAAGTCATTCTGGAGGCCCCTGGATTCACGATAATGAAGTTTCTAATGCAACTGCCAAAATTTTCCTTTTAATTCTCTCTTTATTCTTCTTGCATTAACTTAAGTAACCTTGGACTTAGACACACATCTGCAACAAACTCTAGACTCACTCACTGGACTAGCTGTCAATAACAGTCAGATGACAGCCTGGCCTACTTTATATGTTAACAGCATCTCGTAGCTGAATAAAGGGTTGATTAAGAGCAATCACTGTAGAGCAACCAGTAGAGACTGTTCTACCTGTGACTGATAGGCAGACTGTGCCCCTTTCTTATCTGAGGGATTTGCACTTGACTAGAGCTATAAGTGTATTTATCAATTCCAGGCTTTATTACTGTAATTCCCTATTCCCACATATACAAATGCCAAGTTTAAAGTGAAAATCAATTCAGAACATTGCATCTGCTCCAAAGCACAGCCTGCGACCAGTAGTACCTCATCCTTTATATCCCATTCTCTCCTCTGCTGCTACCCTAAGTATTGCAAAAAGCTGAAAAATCCTATTTTCCTTTCCAGTGCTCTCTGGGACAGTTGTTAATCTACCCAAGGACTGGCTGCACATCATGTCAGTTGGATCTTACACAACAGCTCCAATGGACAACTGTAAAGATTAAGTCTGTGTTAGGGAAACAAGTGGATTTTTTAGAAGTGAACAGTTACAAGCCACACTTGTTTTGAAGGGAAATTTAAGGCAATTTCTTCAGCTCTAGTCCTACTATTTACCATTTGTGAGGGATACTCAGAGTCCAACAAAGAGTGCTATAGAGCCACATACTTAGAACAGGTGAGAGGCAATTGTATGCAAATAACATATACAGGTATGGACACACATCTCAGCTGCTCAGTCTAACAGGTATGATAATACACTCTTATACTCTGGAAAAATCATACAAAGGGTTAAACTACTTCAGAAAAAAAAAAAAGACTGCTGCAGTGTTGGGATTATTAAGTAATTACTATAAACACCACTGATAATTAAACTTTTTTTTTTTTAACATATTTGTTCATTTAATAACACAAACATCTTCCTGCAACCAGTTGAATTCCAGCTGTATATGCCCTGTCCTGAAAGGCAAAGCTGTCAGCATGCGTGGCTCTACAACACAGCACAATGAGCACATTTCATCTCTGGTGCAAGATGTGGCAAATCTCAAAGGAGCATTGCACCCCTCCTGCACTGCAGAGTTCACCTTGTGCTCTCAGAAAAGGTCCCAGGGTTCAGTGGCATGGCAAGGAGCCAGTGGCTCAGCTATTTGCTTAACATAATGGCAAATGCCTTCCATGGTAAAAAGGTTGTACCTGAAAGGATAAAACCAATATCAACTCTGAAATTAGACTTTCAGCCCTGCTCTTACAAGAGGGAAGTTTCTCCTGCGTTGCATTGTCTGAAAGCCTGCAACTCAGTTGTACAGGCCCCTGAGGGTCCACTGATTATTTTAAAAGGCTCCAAGAAAGATAATTATGAAAAGATTCATTACAGAGGAGAAATCCTTACAGATCTGCAAATTAAAAAATAAAGTCTAAAAAAAATCACAGGTTTAGGCTTCTGCCCTCTTCTTTCCTTGAAGCCTCTCCTAGCAAGGTATGGAAATGCTTTCAATTATCTCCAAGAATGACAGAAGATGAAGGCACTTGCACCTTGCACAATCAGGTACTTAATGTCGTTACCCTCCCTGGGGCTCTGCCACTGACAGCAAATGAACTGATAGCTCCTGCTGCTCCCACCAGCCTGGTTCTCTGTGTCATCCACCTACACACACTCACACATTCATTCTCTCCCTCATAATTTATTCATTCAATTTATTTATTTATGTAGGTCATTTTCAGTATTAGTTTTACAAATAATGGCGGAAGTGAAAAGAGCAAGAAAGTTAGTGACAGAGCTGGTGGTGTGCAAGGAACGGCAGGGGAAACTACTCCACTGAAAACAAGATGCATGCTAGAGGATTGTTCCCAATTTTCTTCTCAGGCAGAGCCTGAGCAAATTCCAAGTGACATTAGCTTCAGCAGCCTTTGCTCAACAATGACTTCACATGGCCAGTTCACCTGGTGCTCATGCTCTGCTCTCTGGATTTACATGGTCTTCCTGAATGTACTTGAGGCCTTTTAGAGCTCTCCAAAGACTCCTTCTGTATTTACAGACCATTATTTGGATTTTCCAGGCATTTAGTATTTTAAAGCTTTAATCCACAGGGGTCTTTGTAGTAAAGACCAGGCATATGTACGTTGTGTAACCTATGCATCTAAATTAGATTACTTCCCTTTATTTCCTTTTTTAGCCACCCTCTAAAGAAACCCTTCTTTCTACTTTGACTCCACAGGAGCTCTAAACAAATTACCTTCCTAAAGATGTGACCAGACGAGGTGAGATAAGCTGATCCTAAGGCTCTCTGCTGTTGAAAGAAGCAGTCTTGTTCCTTCACCTTGTGTGCTTTTTCCTGTCCTTTTTCTCTTCCTTCCCCTAATTCACAAAATCACAGAATTCCATCCATGCTTCCTTACAGTACCGTTAACACTCACCTGACCCCTCACTGAGCCGATTCAGCTCACTGAACTGGCAGAAAATAAATTCAAAGAAGTAAAAAAAGGACATTTTTCTGATGGGTTAATGAGCTGGATCAGCTCAGTGAATATGAAAGTCAACCCAAGGGTGAGTCAGGATCATGTAGGAGGGAGTGTGAAGAACAAGGAGGACTGACCCTTTTCACAGCAGAAAGTGATCAAAAGAATGCAGTTTGTCTCCACTAACAGTACCCCTAGTTGGGAATACAATATAGACACCTGGAAACACAAGGAATTTTTTGCCACCGCTCTAGCTATGCCATAATGAATTTATATTTCATAACCTTTCACTTCTATGCTCAGCTGGTGTGTTGTACCACAATTCACAGCATGAGAGTGCTATAGAGACCCCCGTCAAGCATGGCATCTCTATACCTCTAGGAAAATCTGTCTCTCGGGATGTGAAATCCATTCCTCTGAAATGAAGCCTTGGCTGCTCCATCTTTTGATATCTTCAGACCAAGACTGGGCACTTTCTTCAAGATACACTATGCTGAAGACAAGGTATACTTCATTGAACATGTTATGCTCATTAACAGGGTTTGT
Organism: Megaceryle torquata; assembly: GCA_024611175.1. Lineage (NCBI taxonomy): Eukaryota > Metazoa > Chordata > Aves > Coraciiformes > Cerylidae > Megaceryle > Megaceryle torquata. Next base: position 43,547 of record JANIJG010007174.1, read on the forward strand.
TCAGTGAAAGTGAATGGTCTGTGATGTATAGAAGTTAAAAGGGGATAATGTTACACTCCATAAATCTGTAAAGTACACATTACAAAGAGAAAAGGAAAAAAAAAAGACTAGAGCAAGACTTTTTGGGCAATAAGCACAACCAATCCCCATTGTTCTTCAAAAACAAAGCGGACTTCTTCCTATGCCCTTCACCTTGGATTAGTAGTTCATCCCTACTGATACCACCATCTTTCCCTACTTGACAGGAGGAGGGTTCTCTTTCTTCTGATCTGTGGACACAAGTGCCAAACCAGCAAATACAGAACTTGCAGGTCCTGACTCTGTTTAGAAGACTAATTTTTGAATGTACACATGGCATCTCAGCATTCTCCTAGCAACACACTGGAATTGCTTTTGTCATTTCTGCTTCTCCCATGACAGTAAGAAATTATGTGCTCTTCCCCAGCCTTTCATGCTCAGGCTGTGACAGAAGCACGTGCAGAGTACACATGCTGAAGAATTCAAGATTACCTACTAAGTGGAGACTTTTGAGTCCCTCAAAATGTAGTCTCTATTATGATTACAAAATTTGTGGAAGACACATTATTTCAGTGAAGGTCTCAGCCTCTCTTCATGGGTTAAGCAGAAATACCTTCATTATAACTTCATTATAACATTCAGAATGCATTCAGGAAAATACAGTCTAAACTACAGATATTAAAGCAGTAGGTGCCTGCCCTGGTAATAAGTTTGATAAAAAAGCACCTTTTCATAAGATTCCTTAAAGCAAAGTCCTCTGGTGGGTTAATCGGTATCTTAGATAGCTTTCATTCTCATCAGTCATAACAATCACATTTCTCCTGCCTCAATTTAAAAGCAGTGTGGCTTCCTCTGGCTTCCTACAGACTTTCTCCCTATTTCCAATGACTAACATTGTATTTTTTTCTGAGTCAAAATTTGTCACAGGTTTCTACCCATGGTCCAGGACTGATGTAAATTGTCAGACTGGTTCTGTGGCAAGTTGGTTTCCTGTTGCAGCATCACACATGTTAAAGCAAACCACATACGTTCAGGGACGGACCTTTTTTAAGAACAGTTATTTGTGGGTTGTAGAAGATTTACCAACCATTGAGAGAAAGGGCTCAGATGACTCCTTTAAAACTTTGGAGACTAGAGAAGACCTTCTGCCAGATGGGAGAAATAATATCTGCAGGCTACTCTGCATGGGCCTGTTAATCACTTGAGGATTGAGTTTTGTGTTTGAAGATGAAACATTGCTCTGAAGGAAAGGACTAAACAGATTATTGTATGAAATGGTTCTGGCCCAGAAGACAGGCTTTCCTCCTTTGGGGGATGTGCAGGGAAGAATGACAGCTCTCATCTCCAGTGCTCTTTGCTACTTGCCCTACACATTTTCTGAACATTGTGATTTATAACTCTTATTACAGCCCTCCCTGCTGCTACGTACTGGGTACTCAGACCCACACTTCCACTACCTGTGTTTGTGCCTGTGCACAGGAGTTGTATTCACATCATTTTCTTTGGGCATCACGATCAAATGTAATTCAGAGTATGTGAAGAGTTCAAATTCTCCCATATTCAGGCACTCGTGTAAAATACTTACAGTTGAGAAACACTTGCCATGACATTTATTTGTCCTTTTGCCTCCCTCTCCAAGAGGTGGCCATAAAATTTACCACCACAGTAAAGACCTAGAAACAATTTACTCATGTAATATTATAAACAAAGCACTGATATAATAAAAACATAAGTTGCAAATCTCTTTAACAGACATACTTTGGTGTAAATCGAAGGGAGAGCTCCACCTGAGGGCTCAGAATCTGAACTCTGGTAAGTTTTCATTGTTTTCTTGTCCCATTTTAGACTGATAAATACCTCTTATGCACAGAGATTTGTTGCCTTTTTTTTTTTTTTCTGACTGGATTGACTGCAATTACACTAGAACATCTTTGCACGGAGAAATAGGTCTGATCAGTTATTCTGCCTGCAGCAGATACTCTGCAATGTGGTCTCTTTTCACCTTTTTGAAACAGATGAAGCTAAACTGCAAAAAAGACACTCTTCATACAGAATGAAAGGATCTATGCAGGGAAAGGTGCAGAATAATGATGGTTTAAGTATATATGTTCACTCATTTCCTAGCAGCTTTTCCATGCACACAAACCCATTCCTAGAAATCTTAGTTTTCATCTAAATTCTAGTAAATCAAAGGAAGAAGAATTGATGTTAGCCTGCACTCCTTGTTTTTCTCCACAAAATGTTCATGCAGGCATTACTGTCCCATGTTCTGAATTCTAAACTGTTGCTGTACTGGTATTTTATATACTGTATCTCTGACTAGTGCTCTTTGAGATGCTAAAGAGAGAAAGAGGGGGTTTTGTGTATCTCTCTCCAAGTAAGCACATTATACATTTAGAAAAATAAAATAAACCATAAAAAAACCCCTCTGTATGTTTCTCTCTGCTCCAGAGCAGCCTTAACACAAACTATCCGATAAGTCTATTTTGTATGCTTGTGCAGAGAGAACAGGTTTCCAAATGCCTGTTCTGGAGAGCCCTGATTAGATAATACGTAACAGAGAGAAACCACAGTTTAGAGGACTTTGTTTTCATTTGCAGCTCATTAAAAGCAGCCCAAAGCTAACTTAAGCCTCCTGGCTGGTTGATACTGGATCAAGATAAACCCAGGCACAGACAAAACAGAACCGTTTACATTTGATACAGCCATATCCTGAGTTCCCACGTGATCAAAAAATAATAAGCCACCAAAGGAAGAGGCGTTGTCTTCAAAAGCCCTAGACCTCATTCATTCCAATTGCTGCGATCCAGTACTTGCAGAGGTACTTGCTCTACAGAAGTGGTCAAGATAGATAGCCCTTTGGCAAAGAGCCCAAAATCTATGAAGGTGACTTCACTCTCCTACAGGTTCAGACTGCAAGAGGTTCAACTAAACTCTCCTCCCACTGCACAGGATTAGGTGGGGGCAAGTGGTGAAGGCAGGCCTTTACCATTTCCACCCAGATTGCAACAAAGGGCACTCAAACCAAATTAAGGATGCGTTAGGGAGAAGGAAGAACGTGCACGTTTAACTAATTCCATTTCTAATTAATTTAGTTAAATCAGTATAACTTCTGTGTGTGAGTAAGGCTTACTGTTGGAAAGCCAATTCTAAATTAAAAGGAGAAATAGAGTGGTGTCATCCATTACAAAGGATACATAGGCTGAGAGTACTGCTAAATGGCATGATGGCTTCTAAAAATACCAGAATGCAAGGATTAAGTACAAGTGAATTAATAAGGTGTTATACTGCATTCTGAAGGCTGCTTAAAATTAGCTGTGAATGTGCTTTTGCTTGTCCTAAATACACTGCAGAAAGACAGTTTTTGGGGGGTTTTTTTGGCATCTCTTTCAGTCTTTCTCTGAGTTGTCATTCTCTGAAAATCCTGCTCTGTAGGCACTAGAGGGAGAGAGACAGCTTCACTATTGCTCTTCTTTCCAATCATGCTCTCAAGCCTGAAGGAACCAATTTTAGTAAGTGACATACAGAGGTGAAGCTCAGTCATTTCCCCATATGATTTATTCAGTGTGTACTACAGTGCCACTGTGCAGTGCTGTTATTTCTGTGGAGAAGGCATTTTCACAAGAAATGGCCGTTTTTGGGATCAGACCATTTTCCAAAAAATAAACAAAAGACAGAAGAGGCTACAGCTTTCCTAGCTTAACTTCAACTGAAAATAAACACTGCTAGGATTTATTGAATTTCTACCATGTCTTCTGCATTCTACAGCTGTGCAGAAAGGTAACAATTTTTAGCATTTTGCAAACCCGCACAGCACTGACAAGCCACAGGCTGTCACTTACCTTTGCAATCAGTGGGGCTGGGAACTTTATTATTCTAAGGTAAACTGCAAGCTGCACAAACTGTGAGCCATATGCAGCTCTCAGGATGTGGTCTGATTTTTGTGCCTCTCAACAACTGCTCGGCAAGGTGCTGCCTAACCCCACACAGAGCTCTGCACATCCCTCTGGCACAACAGGCTGTAGTTAGGTATAAGAAGTTTGTGCTTCCAAAACTAGGATCCTAGCAGTGATTCCATCCTCAATCTACGTTGTCTGATCTTCCAAAATTGGCACAGACCACAACTGCTTCCTGTGTGCACTCCACTGTGGCATCTGAGAGCAATCTGCTCCTCTTTTGCCCATAAGCAAAATATCCTGTAATCTACCAGAGGACTGTCATTCCTACACTACTATAGGTGTAGCATTCTGCCTTTTCACTGTACTTTTCTTTCAGTTTTAATGGACAGTGAGTAGTTACTGGAGTTCACTAAGTCAACCAAGTTTGCAACCACAGAGCTAAACAGGTAATCAGCTTCTCGTTCCCTAGAGCAAAACCTGTCCTGTCATCCCCTTTTGTCAAAGTTGACATCTTGGAGCTTTGTGACATAGGCAGAGTTTAGATAAGTTTCTCCTAACTGCTACAAGAAGTGCTGGTTTATCCTTTCTGGGGGCGGGGGGGTGGGAAACAACCACCAACCAACCAAAAAAGAAACAAAAAAATAAACCTAAAAATAGTAAAGAATATCCCATTTTCTAGAAGCAGTGCAAGAAGCAAACTTCTTGGACAGTATCTTAGACTAGAAACTTCCTTCACATCCAAAGTCTAGGTGAAGCATGGCAGCTCAGGCATAATTCTGGGTGTCCTTACTTCCGAGACAGGGTCAGCATTTAAACATTATCTGACCACAGCTGCAGATCTACAAAGCATTTGCAATTAAGCGTGTTCTGGTACCCACCCCTGTCTTTAGAATAGAGCGTGAGAGTTTGCACTGTCTGAATGTATTAGCCATCAGCAGTTAAATAAAATCAAGCTGTCTACTTGTAAGTTTAGGACAGAATATTTCACAGCTGCAGTCCTTCTCCCAGTGGGTAGGACTAATCAGATCTACTTCCCTGATATTCTCTACATCTCTTTAGGTGTTTGCAAAGATAAATGCTTTTGGCAAAAAGTACTGTCTTGTTGAAATAAGCTCTCACTGTATTTTTCTAGACTGTCTTCCCCCCCCCCCACCCCCCCCCCAACCCCTCCTCTCTCTTTTTGATTAGTGAATCACAAACAACTAAACAAAATAGAGGTAAGATTGTCAGGTTTCTGAGATAATTCGTAAAACATAA
>JANIJG010007175.1:0-70222 GCA_024611175.1 Megaceryle torquata
CCCCGGGGGGCTCTCAGCATCCCCCCGCCCCCCTGCTCAGAAGACCCACCCCCCCCCCCCAAGACTCTCTCATGGTCTAGGGGCAAGTCTGGGGATGCACCCCCTGACACCCCCCCTCGGTTGCTCCCTCCTGGCCCCGCCTTCCTGCTGCCCAGCCTCGGGGGTGGGCACAGCTCTCCCAGACACCAAATGCCTACCAGGTATTTATGTCCCGTGGCAGCCACTGCCACCCATGGCATCAGCACAACACAGGTGGTGCCACAGCTGCCCTCACCATGCTGCTTCAGGCTGTGGGAGCCTGGGGTGCACCCACACGTGCCACGTGATTGTGGGTCCTGGCAGGTCCCGGTGGGTGCAGGGCACCCACATCCCTGCAGGTGCATCCCACAGTCACCCTTGGGTGGGCATGGGAAAGAGGGATGAGCCGTGGCCACTCCATGGCTATCTACATCAGCCATGCGGGGGAACCGGGGGGCACGAGGTGGCCCAGATAGCCGTGAGGTAAAGCAGCGTGGCAAAGCCCCACTGTGGCACAGTCTCACTCCAAAAGCTCACTGGGGAAAGGCAGGTAGCACATGGATTTGCCCTGATCCACCCCAACTGCCATCAGGATGAACCTCCAGACATCTCCAAGGGAGAGATCCCCTTGGACCCTGAAGTGGGGCAGGTGTCAGAGAGCTTGGGCAGCCCCACGCCCACCTCGCCGCATGCTCCACCAGCTCTGCCAGTCCACGCCATCCAGCACAGACCGGCAGAGCCGGTGGAGCATGCGGTGAGATGGGTGCCAGGCTGGCCAAGGGCTAGGAAACCCACTTTTTGGGTAAAGCCACGGTAACACCACACCCGGCATCAGTAAAACCTCAATGCCACGGTGGTGGGGAGCGAGTCCCCTTGTGGAGCGGCTCCTTTTGGCACGGGGGAGTGAGTGCCCCTGGGGAATGGGTCCCCTTGGCAGCATCTCCATCCCACAGACCCCCACAGCTCTGTGGAAAGGTGGGTGCTGATGGGTCCCAGCCCCAAGGATGCTCTGCTTAGCTGCGGGGACCGCTGTAGGAATCTCTCCCCGGCCCTGTTCCCTTCACCCCAAGCCGGTTGGGTGGCTCGGGAAATCCAGGCGTCCTGGAGGGAATGACCGAGAGTAACCTGGGTGTGACGTCACCGAGGGGCGGGGCTATCGGCGACACCATGCTGAGGACGTGTTGGGAGGGGGGGTTGTCGGGGTTGTCCCGGCACCGGTACTTCCAGCCTGGGGGGCCCCGTCTCATGCCCCTTCTCCATTCCTCGGGACCCTGCTCCTCCCTGAGTCCCCCACTCCCCGCCACGGACCAGCCCCCGATAACGGAGCCAGTCGCCCGTAACCGACCCCGCAGCTCCAGCAGCTCAGTGTGTCCCCCACCCCCTACGCCGGGCCCGTCACCGAGCCCGCTCCTCCGGCCGTGCACCGAGTCCCGGTTATGCACCGAAGCCGCTCTCCCGAACATGTCCCGGTGCCTGGTTCCCTGACCGTGCACCGAGTCTGGTCTCCCCAACCCCGGCCATGCACCGAGCGCCGGTATCGCACCGAACCCAGCCCCCCGGCCACGCACCGAGCCCCGGCTATACCCCCAGCCCGGTCCCGGCCGTGCACCGAGCCCCGGTACGGCACCGAACCCAGCCCGGTCCCGGCCATGCACTGAGCCCGGTCCCAGCATTGCACCGAGCCCCGGTTATACCCCCAGCCCGGTCCCGGCCATGCACGGGTCCGGTCCCGTTCCCGGCCCCGCTCGCCGCTGCCCGGGTCGGGACGCACCGTCGATGTCGCTGAGCAGGGCCGTGTCAATGTCGCTGGCCCCGGAGAGGCCGAGGGACGGCGACAGCCCCTCCAGGGCCGCATCGTCGAAGGCGAGGGTGCTCATCCCGGCAGCGGCAGGTCCCGGGCTGCAGCGGCTTTAGGAGCGGCGGGGCCGCCCGCCCGCCATGGCCGCGCTGGCCCGGGGAGAGGGAGGAAGGGGACGAGCCGCCAAGTTGCTCCCGCGAACCGTGCCCAGACCTGCTACCGGGCAGGGGAGGGAGGGAGGGACGGGGAGGAGGGAGGGTTGGAGGCGGATCCGCCGCCGCGGCCCGCCCCGGGGCCGCCTCCGCGCCTCGGCTGCACCGGGCAGGGACCCCCTGGCAGCAGCGGGCAGGGAGCTGGTGCACCAGGAGCGGGGTAGGCTGCAGCCCCTGAGCCGGGCAGCAGTCCCCTGGGGAAGACTCTGAGCCCTGGGGACAAGCACCAACCCGTGGGGACCGTCACCAAGCCCTTGGGACAGACACCAAATACCTGAGCAGGGCTCTAAATACCCGTGCTGAGCCTTAAAAACTATTTAATCCCAGATCAGGGCACACGTGGGAGCAGGCAGGAGGGCTAGCGTGGGGAAAAGGTGGTGGCCATGGCTGCAAATGTCCCCAACACTTCATGGCAGCCACGTGCTGAGGTGAACTTGGGCCACTGCATCACCTCTCCAGGCTCGTATGATTCCCTGTCCATAGCCTGTGGACATGTGCCATCTCCAGGGTCGGGAAGACATCCCAGCACTGCAGCCCAACCATGGCATGGCCCAGGGTGGGAGAAGCTCCTGTGATGCCACTTAGGGGATGCTGAAGTGCTGATGCTGCCTCGTGATCCCCAGCTGAGCCCACACACTCTCCTGGGCATCGTGAGGCAAAGGAACTGGGAATATCACTGCTGATGGGTCTCAGCCTGGGGGCATCATGCTGGAGTGAGCCCATGTCACCATGCCCCGCAGCACTGCATGGTTCATCCTAGTGCTGGGAATGATTTAGGAAAAGAAAATGTTCTGCAACGTTGGCCCCCTGAAAGTCTGACCGCTTTTCTTCTTCACCACCGAGCACCACCTGTGAATTAATGAACCCTGGCTGCACCATAAACCCTCCCCCAGCCTCACCAACTTCCATGTGGTGGCACAACAGGCAACCCTGTGCAATATGGGGATCCTCTGCATGGCATGGGGCACCCTGGTATGACACTGGGCTTGCTGGGGAGCACGCAGAGCACCCCATGTGTGCACAGAGCCATGGGTGCACAGCCTTACTGGTCCCTCTGCACCCTCACCCCCCCTCGAGCCTCCTCCGGCTGGGGACATTAACTTGCACCCAAGCTGGGGACAAGCCCAGGGAGTCCTGGCTCAGCTCTGTGCTGACGGCTGGGACAGCGTCACCCGCACGCAGGCCATTGGCAGCTGCTAGGACATCTCTCCCCCACAGCAAACACTATTGAAGAAAAACCTCTGGGAGCTCCTGCTGTGGGGTGTGCAGGGGTGCCATGTGCTCCTACCCCTATTATTATTTGGGTCACCATGCTCCATGGGCGCAGGAGATTTCCCCTCGCTTCAGGAAAGCCCCTGCTGTGCTCCATGTGCTGCAGGAGGGGAGGGCAGGTTTCCAGGGCTGGGGAGATGGATGTGCCGTGGCCCCTCAAGGCTTTAGGGCAGCCTTGTGAGGGTCACACACCTTTAACAACCCCTTAAGAACCCAGGACACAGCCTTCCCCGCAAGACATGGAGAGGGAAAAATCAATCACGCGCGTAAACACGGCTTTAATTTCACACAAGCTATGGGCAAAGCTGGATTTTGCAGGGCTCCTTCCCTGACCCTGAACCGGAGGGTCTGTGCACCCTGGGGACCCCCACACGATGCTTCCCCCTGCTCTGGGGGACCAAAGCAAATGAGCAGCATTCTCTGTGTGCCGGAGAAGAAGGAAGCACCCCGGCAGCTCCGCGGGTTTGGAGGCCGATGGATGCCGGGCGGGGTGGGGCTCCCCGGGGTAAGCTTGGTTGCGGGGTAGGGAAAACCCCGCCCGTAGGACCAGGGCCACGCAGCCAATAAGCGCGGCGGCCCGGAGTGGAGTGATTCTGCATCACGGCTCAGAGCCTGTGATTACATCATGTCGGTCCTGTGGGGATGGCAGCCAGGGCCACGTGGTTGCTCCAGAGTCTCTGAGACGTTTTTCCTGAGCGCAGGCTTAGGAGGAAACCACAGGGATGAGACAGAAAACAAACCGATCCCCAAGACGGTTGCACTTTGGCTACCGAGTGAGCCAGGCAGGCTCGGGTGGCTGCAGAGGGCTCACTGATGGCGTGGAGCATCATCCCGGGCCGTGCTGCCAGCAGCAACAGACTCCAAGACCTTTGGTGCTTCAGCCACAGAGCCCAAGTGTGGCAGCCTCAGGGACCCTGCATGAAACATTCCCCATCCTGCTACCCCCTCGCTCCTCCAAGATGCCGTGCACAGCCAGATGCGAGCCCCCCAGATGGACACGAGCCCCCCAGGTGATGTTCGCTGCCCTCCAATTCACCTTAACCCTGTGCGGAAAGCAGCTCTGCCTGCCCAGGGCAGCCCCACTCCCAGTCCTCAGCAGCCCTCATGCTCTGGGGGGTTGTTTTGCTCTGGCAGAGCACGGTGTTAATCATTACCCCGTGGCGCAAACAGATTCAGAGCCTCTTCTCTCCTTCGCCACCTGTAACTCTGCTGTCAATGATCCCTTCCTGGGCAAGCACACACGTGCCACACAGCCCCTGCTCCAGGTTTATTTACCCTGAAAGGGCAAATGCAGGTGCAGGCACTTCCCATTCCACTGGGATCCAAACTCAGAAAGCACTCCCAAAGCTGAAAAACAGTGACACAAGATCACAGCATCCCAGCATGGTGGGGGACTTCTGGAGATCATCTGGTGCCACCCTCCTGCTCCAGCAGGGTCACCAGAGCAGGGGGACCAGGTTCTCATCACCCAGGAGTGTTTGGAATCTCTCCAGAGAAGGAGACTCCACAACCTCTCTGGGCAGCCTGGGACAGCCTCTGCAAACCTCACACCAAAGAAGTTTCTCCTCCTGTTCAGATGGAACCTCCTGAGTTCCAGTTTGTGCCCGGAGCCCCTTGTCCAGTCACTGGGCACCACTGACAAGAGTCTGGCCCCATCTTCTTGCCCCCAGGGGGCCCTTTAGCTCTTGCTCAGCATTGCCCAGCTCCCCTCTCAGGCTGCTCTTCTTCAGCTGCACAGCCCCAGGGCTCTCAGCCTGTCCTGGCCACAGAGATGCTTCAGGGCCTCAGCATCTTCACAGCTTCCAATGAACTCTCTCCGGTAGCTCCCTGTCTCTCTTGAACTGGGGAGCTCAAACTTGGACCCAGTGCTCCAGAGGTGGCCTTACTGTGTCAGAACAGTGCCTTCCATCTCACACACAAAGATCAAAACAAATGGCCTGTGGTTTAGAAGCTGCTTTGGGGAAGGGGTGTGTTTGGAAGAGCCTGAAAGATGGGTTCCCCTCCTTGTAGCTGCCGATTAGCATGCGTTAAATCCAGCTCTGCCCCGGCTTGTTTACCGTCACGCTGATCATGTGCCTGGCTCCGTGTCTAATATATTCGGGTAGGTTCCCAGCCTGGCTCTGCTGAGAAAGGTGTGGAGCTACCACTGCCCTGACAGAGCAGAAATCACACAAAAAACACTGGCTCATAAATTTCCAGCACTGTGCGGAGTGGAGGCTGCCAGAGCTGGGGGTTGCTGCCTTCCCAGGGGTGCTTCTGCAACCCCACAGTTAAAACGCGTGAGGCAAAGATCCTGCTGGAGCAGGAGGGGTTGGCCCAGATGATCCCCAGAGGTCCCTTCCAACCCCCACCATGTTGGGATTCTGTGTGGTTCTGTGAACACAATGTCACTTCTCCAGGGTTCCTAGATGGCTGCTTGTCCTTCTCCTGTGCCCATCACAACCACTGTCATAAATGAGGACATTGGAACGTATTCCTGGCCGATGAGTCAGGAAAAGTCACCCATTGCGTGGGCTGGGATCATCATCTGCACTGCAGTGCACAACAGCTCCTTACCCATCACTTTCTAGGTCACCAAAGCAGGTCACAAAGCAAAGGTGATCTGAAGTTACCCTGAGGACCATCTGGCGAGGCAGGCAGGTGTCCCACCAAGCACCAGCATTGTCACCTGTGTGCCTGCCTGACATCAGCCTCAAAAGATATGCCAAAAATTTACTGGAGAACAACTTTACCTGCAGCACCAACACACTGACACACACAGCAAGGCCACGTAAAAACAAGAGCATCTTCTGCTGGTGACAACCCTTCTCCTGGTGAGAAGACCTGGGCCTCTATCATTTGGAGAAAACTGAGGATCTGGTTGCAGATGTCCCTGCTCAGTGCAGAGGGATTGGACCAGATGACCTTTAAAGGTCCCTTCCAACCCAAACCAGTCTGTGATTCCCAGAAGGCTGCATCGTGTTTTGACATCTGACGGGTGCCCAACGGCAGCTGCAGAGTGTAACGCGTGTTTGGGCTGGGCGGTGAAGCAGAGCGAGACACCACCTGACAGACAGACAGACAGACAGATGCCACCCTCCAGGTCACACTAGTAGTGTCTTTATTGGAGTATCTCACATGCAGGAACCAAAGTAGAGATGATTTCTGGAGCAAGTTAAACAATGGCAGATTAATACAGTTGGATCGTCCTTAACGTAAACACTTTCTACATGAATACAGCAACAATTTAGTGTTGGGTTTCTTTGCGGTTTGTGTATTTTGTTTCTCTTTACATAGTCGATCTCGTTAAACAGTTATGTCCCCCTTCTCCCCCTACCCCTTTCCCAAACAAAAAAATACCCAGTATCTTCAGTAAATAAATATTATCCTTTTTTTTTTTCCTCTGGAAAGCCTACAGCTGTAATATACAGAGAAGCTATTACACGGGTTACATTCGTAGGGTTAACAACAGCTCATAGTAACATGTACAGAACGAGGAGCCCGGACTCGTAAAAACACTGAGCAGGGTGGGACGGTTGGCGCGGGTTTGCCACGGGCTAAAGAGAACCAGCGCCGGAGCTCAGCTTGGCTCAGCTCGGCTCGCCAGCTGGCTCTGGGTGAAACGCACCCTCCCCTCTCCCTGGGATGGCGGAGTGACCTGGGGCATGGCGTGGGGAGCTTGGGGATAGAGCTGGCAGGTGCAGCCCGCTCCGGAAGGATGAGTGGAAGGTGCTGTGTGGGCACCAGCTATGCACCTGGCAAAGGGGTTCCTGCCTCTTCTTGCTGGTGGGTGAGGGCGGGTGCCTCCAGCAGCTGAATGGTTACCTCCAAGAAGGCTATAAATCCACTCACTGCCCGCCTGCTTCATTATTTCCATAAAAATAACTTTCCCGAGCTGTTTTTTTCCAGAGTAGGCTCCGCAAGCCCTGTGGTTACCGTTTTGGAGGTAAACAATGACTGAGCTGGATGAGGCTGGCCTGGGGATGGAGATAGCACAAGCAGTTCCCACTCCACAGGACTCCCAGCAGCCACAGGAGACTGGACAACTCATGGGATGAAAAAAGCCTGTTGAAAAGGCTGCTGTGTTTGCTCTCCTGGTCTGCGCGTCCTGTCCTCATGGGGGAACGCAGGAGAGCGTTGAATAGAGAGGAACGGGGACAGGCTGCACCAGCCAGAGGAGCGTTGGCCCAGATCCTGTGGCAGCTCATGGATGGGGACCATCACCCCTGCCCCAGGTCTGAAACCACCACCCAGGTCTGTTCTTCCACCACTGGAGGGAAACATCTCGCCACCACGGCCAGCTCTGCCGAGGCCTCCATTTCAAAGTGGCCAACATATCCCATAAAAATCCAAGCCAAACGAATGGGCCCCCACCCCTAAAAACCTTCTTCAGTTTGAGGGTGCAAGACCAGCCCTGGAAATGGCAGAGCTGGCTCGATCAGCACGTCTCAGAGATGGAGGCTGTGATAATCAGAAGGGGAAAGGTAAGTGGGAGGCTACGCGAGGGTCCCAGTAAGGACCAGTCTCTGCATTTATGCTGTTCCCTTTAAGAGATGCCGTGCTACGTTTTTATGAGTGATTCTCCTCTGAGCCTTGCCTACGTACTAAACACCCTACGTGTCTGTACAGCACATTGTTATCTATTACACCTGCCAAAGATGCAGCTGGAATCTACACGTAACAATTAAAAAACCCGAAAGGATATATTTAAATAGAAACCATTCATTTCGTACATCTCAGCACATGGAGGGTTAACAGAAGAGGTTAAAAAACACACTGGAAAGAAAAATATATTGACAAAATAAATATTTTAACCTAGAACAGGCTATGATTAGAACTTCCAAAGGACCCCGATAATAATTTAGTGTCATTGAGCGTCAAGCTGCGATTCCTAATCTGCCTTGAAAGCGCGGGGATGTTATTTTCTCAGGGAAAGAGGATCAGGCTGCGGCTCCGTCCCTCTTCTTGCAAGCGTAGGAGCCACACAAGGCCTCTGCCCACAGAGGAAGCACTTAAGAGTGAAAGCGAAGGAAGAATAAATCAAGAGGTTGGTCTTCTGAAGTGAAAACCCCCTTCCCTTCTCCTCCAACAGTTTCCACCGCGCCGGTTTTCTGCAGACCACAAGAGGACGGGGGAAGATGGGAAATCCTGATACAGGACATTAGGGAAGCTCCAAGTGTAGCTCTTAGAAGGTTTGGGCTAAACCACCCGTTCTGCCACACGGTCTGTCCCCTGTGCTGCTCCCAGCCCCCTGCAAGAGCCAGGTCCAGAACCGATGGCAGAGCTGAGCTCTTGCCAGACCCACCACGGGTCCCACCGAAAGGCGGTTTAGCCACCACCCCAGGCTGAGCACACGCCACCCAGGGATGGCACCTCCTGAGCACTGCGCTACCTCCAGCCAAGCCGCTGCTTGTGCCACCCACTGCAAACTGTGCCCTTGCTTTCCAGTGGAGAACACGGGGCATCCGCGGGGACCACGGGGTGCCCGAGGCTGCGAGCACTGAAGAGAGTCCCTCGAGTTGTGCTGCCAACACGTGCTCCTCACCTCCCCTCAGCCCCAGCCTTCTTGTTTCTTCTCCTCCCCAGTCAGAGGCAGCGGTCACTGACAGCTCTGCAAGATCTTCCAGAAAGGGACCAGATTCTCTCTAAAGCAACAACTTGAAAGTCTCAGGACAGATTTAGCTTGACAAAAAGAACCGATAGCAGCACGGCACAGCGCTTTGTGTTTTGGGGTGGGGGAAGAAGGGCCAGCAAATCCGCAGCAGTGGGGCTCTGCAGGGGGGCTCACTGACAGCCCTGGTGATAGTCTTGCCACTCAGCATCATTTGACAATGTCCCCATGCTTGAGCAATGCGATTATCTCCTCTGGCTTGGCAGGGAAGCTGGATTAACATGCTTAGAATCACCTGATGTGGCCATTTAACAGGGTCAATGTGTTTCAAGGATTTAGAAGAGAAAATACACACTTAAAACACCCACGGAGCTTTTTGCATTGACAGGAATACCAACAATTCATTCTGTGCTGGCAAGATTGCTCAGGCAATCATCAGACACCGTCTGAAATCAAATCAGCATCACGACAGAAGTTTCCTCAGGTTTCTGGGAGCTGGTGGCCACATCTGATGTGTTGCAGCAAGGCAGGGGATGGCAGGAGCTGGCAGCGGGGGTGTCTGTCAGCCAACATCTGAGCATTGAGCTCACCTTGCGAGGGCAGCGGGCGAGAGCAGCAGTGCGGACGTGCAGCCGAGGCAGACTGTCCTGGCACGTTCCATTAGCCAGAGAGAAGATGAAATGGGGAGACCCACACAGATGGGCTTCAACTGGGGAGAGGGACGGCAGCTGGGGAGAAGAGGCAGCTTGATCTCCAAGCTTTCTCCATCCTTACACTGATTTCCCCCATCCACTTGCAAGCCAAGCAGTGAGCTACAGAGCAGCAATGTGAGGTGCCAAGTTAACCCTGGGAGGGGGGGGGTGCCAGGGCAACCTTGCCTTGGCTCGGAGGGACCCTGGAAGAGGATGCAGGGAGAGCAGGACAGAGGAGAGGATGAGGGGGTTGGACTAGATGACCTTTAGAGGTCCCTTACAACCCAAAACATTGTGTGATTCTATGAGCAGGGACAGCACGGAGTGACACCCGACGGGGACACCTGGAAATCCACACCCCTCCAGAGGTGCAGTGACCGCTCTCAAAGCCCCTCAGTGCTGCCATCGGGCCATTTGGCTCAAGGTTTTACACGTCACAAAACACGGTGTGCCCTTGAGAGGACGTTAGGAGCTGAAACAACTATGCTCAGATAAAAGCTTCTAGCACTTTCACATCAGCTGTTTGTAGCACAGCTTCTTGGTCTCGAACAACTTCCGAGAGCTCGACACGCACACACCAGCATCCCACGAGGCTCTGACGGGCCAAGTCAGAACCAAGTGGCTGGTTGCCTAAGACAACAAGCGCCCTGAGGAAGAGGGGCTGGAGCCCTGCTGCCTGCACAGGCGTTGATCTGAGGAAGTCAGGAGAGGAGATTCTCCCCGCCGCTCAGTGCTCAGCTCTCTCTTTGATCCTGCCATCTTGCACCACTGGCTTCCTACCAAGGAAGGCGCCGGGGGATGCAGGGATGGCTGGAGCTGCCTGCTCCAGCTCTGCTCTCAGCCCAGCAAGGCAGACACACATGCTGGAATCCCTTCTGGAAGCTCTGGGAAGAGCAGCACTCTCGGCCATGCCTCTGGCAAGCGAGGGAACAGGCTTGTTTGCACAGGCAGGAGGAAGACTGCAGCCTCCTAGGAGCTGGGAGTTCATAAAGGGGCAGAGGTATCAAAGAACGCTCCAAAAATGACTCGGCCACAATCACTCAACACTTCCTCAGGCCCAAACCCAGAAGGAAATGCAGAGTTTCACCACCAGCACAGGCAGGCAGGGCTAATCCCTGCACAGTAACCATCTCCCTCAGCATTTTCACACAAGCCCCAGTGAGGTTTGCCTCTTTTTCTCATACCTGCCGCCAAGAACCAGCACGTCTATCCTACCAGGCACGGCAGGGAATCCAGGAACCTCAGTTCGCACCCAGTCCAGGAGCAAGTCCCATCCATCCACGTGGATGGTTCTTACAACAGCCAAGACAAACGCAGAGCTCTACAGTCACTGAAGAAGGAATAGAAGGTAAGGAAAAAATAACCCATCTATCTGAAAAGGCAAACACACCAGAAAAAAATCCTCACATGAGAATGCTCTCCCAAACAGCAAAGCGCTTCGCGTGCTAACGTTACGACATCCGTTCAGCTCAGCGTTTCTTGTTCCTGTCAACTGCCAGAGCTACTGGACACGGCCACCAGACTGCTTTCGAAATCAGAGCAAGCCCAGATAAAACACAAGGGAAAAAGAAAAGAAAAAAATAAAGTACCCTGTGAGATTTAGAATATGAAGCGCCACACAAAGTGGGGGAAAGCGACCACCATATGGTACCGGGAGATGTGTGAGTGGGAGAGTAAAGGATTTTAACTTGTGAAGCACATGTTGAAAGGGGAACAGTTGTTCCTTGCTGTCGAATCTGACACGAAAGCCAATACATTAACATTTTATCTAAAAATAAAGACACGCTCCTCCTGAACATTCCAGCTCAGTCAATTACATGCTGATCGACAGAGCAGTCTACTTGGCAGGACCTGCCTACAGAAGAGGATGATCCCTACATAAATTGAAGGGCAAGGCTGCTCTCTCCCCTCTGGGCTTTTGTTTCGACGCGGTGTGACGTACTCATGCATTCTAAAGGGGTTTTCAGCATCGAGAGCTGGTTTTGTGCAGCTGGGATAGGAAGGAGGGGATTAAGCGAGCGCTGGAGAATCGTGGTCTGGCAGGAATAGTGTTGGACTTAAATAGAAAGAGTCAGAGCTCGTGGGGGTGGATTGAGTGGGGAGGGAGGAGGAAGGAGAAGCCATCTATGAAACCGGGGGGAATGGGGGGGTCGTTGTTAGCCAAGTACTGTGGGAGGACAAAGTGGCCGACATTCGCCCGCAGAGCACGGGGGTGGGAGAGAGGGCGGCGAAGAGCGATCTTCACAGTGCAAAGAGGGCGTCCTCCGAGCGCTCCTGCTTTTTCCTGCTGGAAGGATTTGTCGGGGGGGTGGGGGCTTCCAGGGGAGGGGACGGCAGATTGGGAACCATCTCCACCGCTTTGGCTCGCTCTTCTAAAAATTTGTCAAACTCTGCAATGCAAAAAGAAAGAAGGGAGAGAGGTAAGAAGCGGGGCTGTACGTTTAGCCCCGGGGACAGAGGTGAGCGGGGTCTGGAATTGCAGTGCCTGGCGTCCTGTCGGGCTGTGTTCACAGGCACACATACTTGGACAGCCCGATTTCCTCAGGAGAGGGTATGGATGTCCTTTGGGACACCCGAGCCCAGGCAGCAGAGGGAATCAAACCCACGCTACGCCATCGGCTGTCACAGAAGCAGGGAAACATCATTCCAAAGGGATGAGCAGCTCGGGGACACGTTCCTGCTGGCACAAACACAGTGTGCAGCCAAGGAAGGCGGCAGGAAAGCACTTACAGCCCAGAGGACTCCTCGCACCATAAACATGAACTTTTTGCTCTGAAATGCTCTCCTCCCACCTTTCCGAGTGCGGATGCATTTGCTGGGGATCATCGGGCTGGGCAAAGTCAGCAACCCAGCAGGGATCAAGGCAGATAATTCCATCTGTGCGCTAACCCGAGAACAGCTCATAGCCACAGGCATCTCTGCTTACCTTCACTGGTCACTCCTTCTTCCAGTTCGTCTCCTTTCTGCAACAGGAACAAAAAGATATGTGAACACACGGGCAGCGCTTCACCCTCGCTATTATCCTCGACACATGTTTAATGCAGCTGGGCAATTTTCACCACTCCTTTCCACATCCTAACTCTCTGAGCAGGGCAGCCTGAGCAAATCAGACAGCTCCCTCATCGGGAGGCCAGTAGTGACTGACACTTCACTGGGCTGCAGAACAAGAGGCCAAGCACTAGAGATGCTTCTGAAGATTGCTGGTGGATAGCTACACTTTCCCTGTTGGACCTCAGTGGCAATCCAGTGCTGTTCCCACCTCAGACAGTAGGTCTGGTCAAAAACTGAGCTGTGCAAGTCACACAGATGCTGTACAAGACACCATCTTTTCTGTCACACCGTCCTTTAGAAAGTCAGGACTGGGGGTTGCGTTGTGTCTTCAAATAAAACGCACTTTTAGCTGGCGAAGGACACGTGCAGCAAAACAGTTTGGGGCCAACGTTCCTCCTGGGGAGTTTGGTTTTGATTTCATGCCAAAATATAGCAGCTTTACGAGTGCCCATGCTGTACAAAATCCAGATCGGGGTGGGCTGGATGAAGGACCCAGATGGGCAGTTAGTGCCTGTCTGTGAGATACAAAAGCTGGGATGGTGGGGGTCAGTGTTTCGGTATGGAAATTAAAAGAGCAAGGATGGGGCATCCTCCTCAATCTATCAGGATGTTAGAGATTGCTGAAAATACGACTTGAAAACCTCATGTTGAACCTGCTTTGAAAAAGAAGAGTATTTGTCCATGCCCTGACTTTTCTACCAGGAGAGTGGGAATGCACTGGCTGGCCTCACAAAGGTTTTTAATGCCTGAGTATGTAAAGCCAACTTTCAACTGCACAGAGGTTTCCAAAGGTGCACGCAGCAGCCACTGCTTCACCTTTTGTTGCAATATACCCCAGAAAGGGTAGGGATATAAAGAACAATGAGTTAATCTAATCTGTAACTTCCTCAGCTGGGAAGTGGAGAACTGCAAGGAACCATTAACAAAAAAAAAGCAGGGGGGGAACCTTGAGTAAGACCCCAAAATCCAGTCCAAACTTTCTCGGAGGGCATCTCAACATTGCACCCACACACGGGCGGGATGGGTGCCCAGGTACGGGGAGGAGGGAAGCCAGAAGAGTCACGGGGGCAGCACGTGTGATCCCCAGGCCTGTTCAGGCATCTACAAGGCATTTCTCAGCGTTGCTCTTTTCTGAGCCAGACTATCGAGGGGATGACAGATGCACAGAGCTACCTTGCTATCTCTCCATGGGATCTTCTCTCCTCCTAAATTAATTTAAATGGCAAAGACAAGAGTTGATTGTTTAAGCAGAGTGGACACGCCACACTTACTGTGATTTCTTTAACAAAATGAGGTCAGTTTGTAATTAAATTTGAAGATGACTGTACCGAGGCCTGAAAAAAACTACCTGCAGCTGAAAGCCAGTGACATTTCCAAAACAGCCAGTCAGTCTGCCAAACTCCAACACCGAAACCCAGTGTCTGCTTAAACACTTCAGGCAGCTTTGGAGAGCAGGAGCGTTTTCTTCCTTTCAGTACAGTCGGCTCCGGTGCCGGAGCAAAGGGCTGACGTGCCGGAGCGTGCCCGTGGCACTGCTGCTGAAGCTGGGGAGTAGAGCCCGAGCCCTGAGCTCCCAGCAAGGAGCTGAGCAGGCACCAGCAAGGGGCTGGGGGAGACCTTAAGGAGCGGGGAGTTCTTTAGGAATAATAATCTGAAGTTGGAAGAATTGGAAGGAGGTGATCTTTAGGGATGATGGTGGCCATGAGGAAACAGTTCAGTTCACTTAAAACTGTGTTTAAAAGAACAGTCTGAAATGCAACCCAGCACCCCTCCCCAAAATGCACTTGGTTAATCTGAGTCAGATGCTTATATTATTAAAAAAACCACAAATGGGAATAAATGCATCCTGGCTGTACCACTGCTTAACCCAAACGTGTGGTGGTACAGCAAAACAAACTCCAGCATAAAGGAAAAGCTACTTTTGGTCTTGTCTTTTGTTTGTTTGTTTAATAATTACCAGACAATAATCATTTAGGAGAAACTGAAAGTTGTAAACATTAAAGAGAGACTGCTATAAATTTTTATTGCTACTATTATGAAACATGTCAAGACTGTTTGCCAATTTAACAAAGACACCTCCCTTTGAAAGGAATCTAAGCCCTGATCCAGCATCTCTTAAAAGCACATCCTTAGATCCTGTCCAAGCTAACACAGCCTTAAACATGCGCTTTGTGTCCGGTGGAGACCACAGGGAAACTTCAGCACATGTTTAAATGCTTTCCTGTTTGGGGATGAGAACCAGAGGATTTCTGGAGAGCATGCTATTCTGTGAGGTTCGTGTGGAGAAGCGAAAATAAAATAACTCAGGAGAAGAAAAGAAACTCAACATGGTTTTGATTGAATTGCTGAACATGACCCTGTTGAGATATTCCCTTCCCAGGGAAATAAGTGGTATGACTTGGGACTTTTCACTGCCTCCTGTTAGAAGTATCAGTAACACAGCAATGCATCCAAAGTTATCCGTACAAGTGCTATTGCCCATGTGAAAAATGAAAATATAAAGAGTCTCACCAAGTCGGTACTGAGCCACTCCTCAATGTCATCCATGACAGAGGACTGTGCAACAGGGATCTAGGGAGTGCAGCGAGAGAACAGCAAGGCAGGCAAAAACCAAAACACATCCACAATCATGGCCACAGAGCGATGGAAAACGCCAGAAATAAGATTAAAAACAAAACAAAAACAAAGATGTAAGATGTGCTGGAAAAAAAAAAAAAAAAAGGCAACAAAATATAAATGGCATTTCAAATAAAGAAACACTTGGAAAGGAAACTATGAACAACAAGGCTAAAAAAAACCCAAGAGAAAGATTATGGGGAATGACGTGACTTGATGCCAGCGTAAGACGGGTAACTTCTCGACCACATATTAAAACCATCAAGATGGACTGATGATTCTAATTTTGATCGTGAAAAGCTTTTAAGGGTAGAATACTGGATATTGGTTAGCTTTTGAAATGTTACATTTACACCTTTCCCTTCCTAAAACGAGCATTAGCCACGGTGAAGGGTTAGCAAAAAGAGGGGCTCAAATTCTTCAGGCAACGCTCCTATGAAAACAATTTGATTTTCCCTGCAGGTGGAGGCGGTCAGAGCCCAGGGTACACAGTCATCTCTTCCTTCCAGATCCTCCTCCCACCACACCACCGAGCCTTGGCAAGCCTCAGCACACCAGTTTAAGGCAAAACAGTCCCCAGTCCCTGTCCCTACTCCTCTGTCAAAGGTGATCTCCTCGTGGCAGTGGCAGCAGAACCCAACGTGTGCCAGTGCAGAGTCTCGAAGGTGAAGGTGTGGAGGAGGATCATAGAATCACAGAATGCTTTGGGTTGGAAGGGACCTTAAAGATCATCTAGTTCCAACCCCCCTGCATTCACAGCTTCTCTGGGCAACCTGTTCCAGCGTCTCACCACCGTCATGGGATGGAGCAGCAGCTCCTGGTGTGGGCAGAGAAGGAGAGCACAGTATGTGTTCCTCTTGGCTCAGCTCTGACACTGGCAAGACCTTGCAAGGCTCACTGGAGCCTGCCCATCAGGCCTCCACGGATGGTTTAACAAACAGGCATGGAAGGTTTGCTGCTCCTCCTGAGACCAAAGATTTGCTGTGCCATTGCGACAGGCAGCGCGGTGAGCACCAGAGTGCAGCTATTTCACAAAGCGCTACAGGCAACCGGGTCAGTGAAGGGAAATTGCTGCATATTAGGTGTAGAATTTCCTGACTTAACTACGCTGCTTAAATACAACAGAGGGCTGCAGAAGTAAACAGGAAACTGCCACAATAGAGCTGGGAAGGACAACCTGAAAAACCCTTGGAAAGCAATGTCAGACGGGCAGGTTCTAGGGCAGAGCACGGCCGCCGAGCAGCGGGGCTGGCAGGCAAGAGATCTCGGGGTGCTGGAGAGGCTCTCCTAGGATGAAAAGTTGTAGGGATTGTCCACAACTCTGCCCGAAACCTCTTATGGGAAGAAGAGCTGAAAGAGGCTCTGGAGATGAATTCTTTGGGAGATATACTTTTCTCAGGGACTTCTAGCAGAGGCAGACAGACAGACACTAAATTAGAGGCAGCAGCACAGGCTGATGCTGGTTAGCAGAGCTTCTCGAGAATTTATTCTTTTAATCAAGTGGCCCTTTTCACTGAGGACATCAGTTAAGCCCTTGCCTGAGGTGAGCTCTGCTAAGGCGTGTTAGTTATGTCAAAGGACTGGAAATCCAGGCTTCAATCCAAAGCATCTCCCACCAAGAGAGGCACTGGGAAGATGGCTCTGACTCAGCAGGTTGCTGGACAAAGTGCACGTGACAGATCCAAGAAAGGTCAGAGGTGCAAGTTGTCATTTTGCTTTCAACTATTACATGCAGATCCCAAACAGAAAATAAGTTCCTGCAGTTTGCTTTGGAATGGGCCAGATTTGGGATAACTGCTCCTTTTAGTTGCCGAGGGAGAGCTGAATCACGCCCGTACAATGCTAACGCAGAGCGCTGAAGCTGCTGCAACCTGGCCCAGATGGCCACCAACGTGAGCAAGAGGAGGGCTCTGCAGACATCTTCCAACACGTTCCTTCCCAAGGACAAGCTGCACCTTGTAGAACTGGCTTGTTAGTTTAACAGCTTTGGAAAATACTGGCTTCAGAGATACAGAGCAATGGATTTATTCAGCCTCCAGCGACCTAAAACCTACTGAAGAAGTTTCACTGCTCTTTCTCTTCCCTGTATTGCAACCCAATAAGTAATGCTTTGGAAGGTGCAGCCTTCAGAGCTGTTGGCTAATTCTCAGCTCAGAAAGGTACTTACATTTCTTTAAGGATAAGAAAATGTGTATGGAGAGGAGGAGGAAAATAGGAGTGGGGTTTTTTCACTTTCCTGTGAATAAAATAAGAGCAGCTGTTCAAAAGGCACGGTGGCGGTGGCACTGCCATCCCTGTATTAGAAGGAGCAGCAGTTCCAATCTTGTTTATCCTGAAAACACGACGGATGACGGAGCAAGGAATGGATCCCTGAGAATCACAGGACTCCCAGGTTTGCAGGAGTCCTCCAAGAACAGCTCAGCAGTAACGAGTCTGCGCTGCTGGGTTTTGTGAGATTTAAAATAAGAAAAAAAAGGGGGGTGGAGGGAGAAAAAAAGGGAATTCTACTTTTAGACAGACCTCCTTTATGTAACAAACAAACAAAAACCTCAGAAGCACAAGAACACTTCTCGCAGGTCATATGGAAGAAGCAGAGTGAGCTGCAAGATAAACGTTTGAGCGTGTCAGCCCTTTGCTATTCAGTGCTGACCTTTTGAAAAGCTGCCCCCGTCCTCCCGCACACTCGCAGAAGAGCCCAGGTTCTGCAGCTACTGCTCAAACCTCCAGTTTACCGTCCTCAGACTCTGAGCCCTCGTTTCCCTCATAAAACATGGGTTAAATGTATCAGGTTTAACTGGTTCAAGAATAAAAAAAAAAAAGAGAGGGGAAACTTTCAAGAGTAACTGGCAGTTTTCAAATGGTTTAACTCTCACATTGTGCCATTTCTATGCCTTTTGAAAATGACCACACGCAGAAGTTCGGGTTTTTGCCAGTCTGTTGTGAACTTGCCAAGTGTTCCCCTTGCAGAAGCCCTCGACTGAAAAATGCAGAGGGGAGTTTTGTTAAAAACTAATCCCCTAAAACACAACGGAAGCAATGCGAAAATAAATTTGCGACTTTACACATTAAACAAGACAACAGCTTCTGGGAACAAACAGCAGTGGCAGCCGCAGCCTACATGGAAAAGGCTCCAGAATGGGATCCTGTCTTGTTAATACTTGGATTATACAAACATCCACGGTCTAGTGAAGCTCTCAGTCTTGGCAAGACAGCTCCCTAGATAGTCAGTGTTGGCTGCAAGAGCTGCTTTTATAGCGATATTGTGATTTCTTTTTTAAAAGTCTATACTCAAAGTAAATGGAAATTAAGTCGCAAAATATTTTTAGGTACTTGAAGTAACTGGCTTTAACTAAAAGTTGGGCTCATTGTTCAAATTCCTTTTTTATTTAGACTTTGGAAAATGCTACAAATGGGATCCACTCAACAGTCCTGAAAGGGAAATGGAAGAGTAGGGCTGGGAGAACAAAAGTGAGCGTTCAATCCCACAAACCCCCCGGGAACCTGGAATTCCAGGTCAGACTTATCTAAGTTAGATTGTGTTGGTGTTCTCACGAGCAATCAAAAGCCAAAGAGTATTGCCAATATATTCCCTCCAAAGTCATAAAATCCAATATTCTACCCTTAAAATGACAGTTTAAGGTTATTATTATCACATTTTATTTCTATTAAAAATGATCCCACTGGAAAAGAAGCAGGTATGAAATGACAATTCAGGTCTCTAGGTGAGCTCATTAATGTTCTTAAAACATTTAACAAGGTTCACGCTAATTGTCACTAGACTACCAGCTTGTAGTAGCTTAGTTAATTCCACTTCTTTCTAGAGGTTTAACAAAGCTGACACCAGTACTTGGTTAGCTGCTACTCACTGGCCCCCTCCCCGTTAGTTTGTTAGCAATAGTAAAGAAAGGTCTGTCCTTCCTATGGTAGGAGAATGAGAGCACTAAGATGCACACTAACGGGCTACTCCAGCTTCCTACTACAGCCTTACCATCTATTTAAAGCTCTTGTGATCTTGAAATAGCTGCCTGGCCTCAATATTAGAACACGCTTGACTTTACACGTAAGGAAAGAATTAGCTACTTGATAGCATAGGAACTGTGTTTACACATCATGCAGACGGGGAAGGCAAGAGCTCGGGTGCTCTGACACAGGTTCCCCAACGCGGCCTGTTGTGCCCGTACAACAACCAGCTGATCTGGATCCCATAGGCATGTCCAGACAGCCAAAGCCTTCCCTCACGTGGGGTATCACCCTGTCCTTGCAGAACGCCCCGTAAAATGCCATGGCTGGACAGATAATGAAACCCACGTGGTCTCTGGAACAAGGGAACACGCCTGCTTGCCTTCAAAAGGGAGAGGGGTCCTCTCACACAGGAGAAAGGAGATCTTCACGTGTTTATTTCCACAATTCAAGCACTTTAGTCTCCAAGAAGATCATGTATTTCAACAGTCTCACGTTACCCAAGTCATTTCCACATCTTAGATCCTATCTCTCTATTGAAGGCACACACAGTGGCATCCCACTTTACTACTAATTAACAACATCTCAGCAAAAGGTTTCATTTAATCTTTACTCACATATCTTCCTACAGAGAGGACTCCCCTCTCTAGCCAGGCATGCTGCTGGTGGTCATGATGCAATAGTGAAAACTGCTTCCTATCACCTGGCTGGAGCAACAAAGATCCATTTGGCACGTGAGTGGGGTGACAGATTATTCCAACTAATTAATATATTCATGCAAATCTCAACAGCTGCCCAAACTTTTGAGAAGGGAACTGGAATGACCTGCACTGGAATGTGCTGACCTTATGCTAAAGTCTGTGCCTAAGGGCTGCTGATACAGACCCTCGTGTGACACCTGCACGGTCTATCTGCAAACACCCAGAGCTCACACTGCGAGCAGATCTGGTACTGGAACAGCTCAGCTTATGTCCCTAAGTCCCACTTAGATCAGGAACACTTTCTGCTGATAGAATTTTGTAGGTCTAGCTGAAATGGGTAAAGGTGTGGCTTGTGTCTCCGCAGTCCTGGCTTCAACTTGGCACCAGAACTGAGCTTTAGGTTAAGCTGAAACAGAAACAACGCTGCCAGATTCACTGGGAGAGAGTTCACACAGAGCCCTGAATGAGCCTCCCTCTGCAAAGGTGTGTTGGTGAACTGGGATGCACAGAAATGGGAGTGGGAGCAACTCAACCCTAAGCTTAAATGTAGCACAGTTGGGAAAGAACAACGTCAGGCCATGAGGGATGTGAGTACCACCCTGTCAGTGGTCTCGGTATTGTACAGTCACAGGTAACAGCGAGGTCAGCTCACCCCTCTCTTCCACCTCATCTCAGAAGTGCAAAAAGTTACCAAAGAACGTGCACATCAAGTTCATACCTGGAGCACGAGTTATCCTGCTGGTACTGCAAACGCTACGCAGGTGCATTAATAAACAGGGTTAAAAACTACAGCCAGTTAAGAGCAAAACGGAGTTAATGATTAGTTTAGGTTTATTTTAGGTATTTCTCTCTCATATTTAGCATACAAACAAGGTGACAGGCTTGTAAGAGCAATGACTGGCTGGTCAGCCAGACCCCCTTCCCTCCCCAGATCCATAAACCTCCATGAATGCTGCAGTATCCTTTTTCCAGGCTGAATAACCACAAGCCAAGGGGCAAATATTGTGTTTGTTTTTTTAATAAAGCAGTGGCGTGAGTGGTGTGAGCGGCGGGGGTGCCGATTTCATGCTTCCCCGCTCTTGTAAACAGTGGAAAGGCAAAGAAGAGGAACTAACTCAATCACCAGATTATTCATTACGGATGAACATCTAACAGTGGCACAGTACATCTCTGGCTGCAACAGAGCCACCAAACAGCAAGAGCCTCTGTCAACCACAATCAACAATATCAGAGGCAAAATACTGCACGCTTTGGATTTTCTCAACCTTAACTCTCCGGGGTGTTTCTTTCTTGAAGCACTGGGCAACTTAGTCTGGGCCACTGAAGGTTCTCCCTGGCGTGAGGCATTCTTGCTCCACGGGCCTCGCGGGCTGCCCTGCGAGCGTAGCCCAGGAAATTCCAACGGGAACTCTGCACCGCACCTTTCTGAACCCAGCTGCTGTCAGGACTGTCTCAGAAGGACTTTGTACTGCTAAGTCACATAATTGGGAATAATCTCAAATGCTTGAAGTGATGGATGATGTCATTCAAAAATACAAAATTGCTCTTAGGACTTGGCTTTAAGATACAGCCAAGGCTATTTTTTGCCTACCTCTGACTTCTGCACTTAAAGCAGACTTTTGAACTTCTCTCCGCAAGCATGTTGATGAAGGACAACTTAAACCAAGGTCAACATGTGCACAGATTCAGTGATCTTCAGAAGCTTGATTTTATCAGGGCGCTGGCATCGCTAGACACACGAATTCAATCCTTAAAGCCAGAAAAAGTATTTTACCTTTTGAAATCTGAATCCTAATGGCAGTGGGGTGGAAGATGTTGAGCCTGGGCAGCAGTCCTCCCATTCCCTTCCTTTCCTACAGAACTATCCCTGCGTTACTCTGTTCAGTTAGGTAGGATCCTACAACTTCCATGTGTTTATTCCAGACCGTGAAGTTAAGCGTTACCAGAAGAGGCTGCTTTAAAGCCATGTAGAAAGTCTCCTTTTTATGATTAAGATCCACAAGACTTGTGTTTATCCCTCGAAAAGTGGATACTGCATAAATAAATCAAGACAGTATAAGGAACCAGTTGGATCCCCAGGCCTCTTCCAAAGGTGATGTGGGATCCTACAAATGATTCGGTTGGTCACAGGCCTTTGTGCTGAATAAACCAGAAATTGGTGCAAATCATTCCCTTTGCCCCAGGTAACGATGTAGGTGGGATTAAATCTCCTTGTACTGTCTGATTTCAAGTGGTTCAGTAGGGCAGGACGAGAGGTGAATGGAGGATGGTTATTCTAGGAAAAGGGACTGGGGCGGGCAGTAGGAATCGCTTCACTGGTGAAGTCCTCACCATTCCTTGTGTAATTAGCCACTTGTCTATGGGCTCCATGTCTGAGTTCCCACCTTTACCTCTCCTCTGTGTTGAGAACAGAAAGGTCCATAAAGAGAGAAACCACAGCAACAACCCGTGACAAAGTAATACAACAGCAGCAAGTTAAAAACTTCACAGACATGTACACACACACTCAGCGGTGCCTATGGTTGCTCCTGGCAGCGGCTGCATCCCCCTCTGCTGCCTGTCAGCCTGGAGGGACAGACCTCACCCCCCACCTCTGCACTTCCTACAGACAGTTCACAGAATTTTCAGCACTTCCTCCAGGCTGGCGTTAAAAAAACAACAACAAAACAATAAATAAATAAATAAATAAATAAATAACAATCACTGACTAGTAGTGAGGCTGATGTTTGTCATCTTCTTAGAAGAAGAAAAAGTGTAGGGTAAATCAGACTAAAATCAGTCAGACTTCACTGGAAACACAAGTATTACAGACTGTGGCGTTACCCTTGTTTACAAGGCTGGAAGTTGCAGCACACCCTACTTACCTCCTTGATCTCAGCAGACTCTGCCCCAGCCTCTAACAGCACGGCAGCTCTAACGACAGCGTTGAGCAGGAGGGTAAGTAATGGCCGTTTGCTGCAGTGTCCTGGCAGTCTGTCAAACTGCCCCTCTCGAAGGGCAGCAGAAGCTAAAAGGACCGTGCTGACGTGTCCCAGCCCCTCCGAGCAGGCTGCAGACTGCACAGCATGGCAACGCAAAGCCTCTCAAGATGGCTTCTTGTCCTTCAGCACCTCAACCTTGAGCCGGGGCCTGAAGGAAGAGTCATCTCTAGCTCTCAGGGGCTTGCTCGGGACTGGCAGAGAGCAGCAGTTCCAGGACTGGGCTAGCTCAGTCAAGAGCCACCGGTGTGATTATGGACCTCCATCTGGATACCTGTGCATGTGGGTTACCTCTCCTGTCCCTGTTACCACAGAGGAGGGAGAATCAGCTCTAATCTTTTATGTCTTATTTCAGTGCTTGTGCTGAGAAAAAAAAAGGGGGGGGAGGGGAAATCACTCCAACTTCACCTACTATCTGTGTAAAACCAGAGATTTGTTTCTTGGCCACCTCTCCTCCCAGTTGTGGTCACGCAACAACTCTGTGGCAACAAAAGCAATTCCCAACATGGAAAAGCAATATTAAGAAAACAGTGTATTTTTAGCTCGTCTTGTTTCCAGCTGCTAAATCATATTAAAAGACAGCTAATGCCACGTGATCAGCCATCTCTCTACAGACCACTCCGAGAACAACTACATTAGAAACGTCGGATGTGCTGAATTTTACCACTGGACAACTGTGCTGGAACAAGACGCGTGTGAAGAATGCGCTGCGAAGCTTTTGGCTCCTCCCTAGAGCTGTTCTTAAATTAGCTCTCTAACCAAATTAACGCGTGTCTTTTGTTTACGGAGCACTGCCAGTTTTTGCTACACATGCTGGGGCTGGTAACTTCAGGAGAATTGAATTTTTATTTCCTTTAAGAAGAGACACCCACAAGCCTCACAACACTTGACAAAAAGTATTGTTTACCATTTACCAAAGGACTGCATTACAAAACAAGCTGTGCTGATTACATGATACAGTCTTCGAGACCTTTGCAAAGAGGTTGAAAGTCCCTACAACATCTCAGAGCCCAAAGTTCCACAACCCATAAAGCGTTTGCCCCATAAAACTTTGACCGTCAGATTAGTTTAGACACAACCCTTTGAACTGACAATGCAGAGCAGCAGCTACGCTGGTGT
The DNA here is from genome assembly GCA_024611175.1 of Megaceryle torquata. NCBI lineage: Eukaryota > Metazoa > Chordata > Aves > Coraciiformes > Cerylidae > Megaceryle > Megaceryle torquata. The sequence continues at coordinate 24,008 of JANIJG010007175.1, forward strand.
GAGTGACACGTCGCATCGGTGCCTCAAGCAGAATTGGCTGAGAACAAAAGTGTTAATAAATAAGGACATGACCCTGTGGCCACAGGGGAATACAGCCCCCTTGACCAGTAGCTAAATGCAAGCCCCTTGCGTTTGGTTAGCTGGGAACAAAGAGCAGAATTCTCCAATCCTGTCCCGGGTCCTGCCAACAACAGAGCTTGGTGGTACTGGGGGCTTGGGTTGTCACACTGGCTTCAGGAATTCCCCTCTTGCCTCCTTAATACACTGCTGCCCCTGCCTCCCCACGCTTCCCCCTCTTCCCTCAGCACTGCTGGCATGAGTTTTTGTGGGGCTGAGCTCAAAACTGGTCACGGGGCTGACCTGGGTTATAAATTCCCCTTTTTGCAGGAGGACAGGGACAAGAACCAGCCGACAGATTTATGGGGTGGGGGATGCTCCGTATGAAATCATTGCTGAAGCCCTGCTACCACTGAACTATGGCTGAGGCAGGCGGGCAGCTGCGATCTGACCCTAGCTGGCTCCCAACGCAAATTCTCCCTGGCTCAGAGCAGAAGCTGCCAGGCATGCCAGCTGCCCCCAGCACTCCCATTTCAGCTTATGAAAGAACCAGGGCGGGATCAGCCCAGGCGTGGGGAGGCAATTCTCCACGGAGGGAGGGGTGTGCATTGCTGCACTGGCTTTCCCAAGCCACACTGGCTCTGCCATGCTCCCTAGTGGTCAGCACAGACTCAAAGGAGATGAGGAAAAAGTTCTGAACTTGCCCTAAAAACTTAGACACAGCTGAGTTCCAAAGAGCAGGACGGTTTTAAAAAGCAGGGATGGTAGAAAGGGGTTGAGGGATGATCTGAAAGCTCTTTTCACTTCTGCCTTCACCAAAGTATGCAGACAAAGCTGGCCAAGCTCATGCTCTCAAAACACATTTCTAGCATCAGCTGCTGTGAGGCAACAGCATGTAGGCCTCTCCTGCCCACACGAGACAGCAGGAGCCTGCCCTGGGACAGACAGGACAGACTGCACGCAAGGGCAGTCACCACAAGGCATGCGAAGCGTTAAAAACCTACATCATTTCTCTCCCTGGAACTTGCTCGAGTATCCAGGCGCTTAGAGCAAAGTCTGGCAGATCAGGACTGCACCACTGGCTGTCGTAAGCAAAACCAAACCAGACAAACGCACACCAGTGTTCACAAGACATTCCCCCCCTTGGTCTTTTCAGCAGTGCTTCCAGTCAAAGAGCTGGATCCCCCCCAGGCATGCTGCAAGAGCACAGGAGAATTTGCCCACTCTGATTTTCAAGGCTGTTAGGCTGGTGTGCTAAGTAGCAGCTCTTTAGAGATCATTACTGAGCAAGTACTTGCTCTTAGGTATCAATTTCAAAATAGCCAGTACTAGCACGTTGCTGGAATACAGAATGAGAAGTCTCGGTCAAAGCAGCTGCCTACAGCTTGGGTTCCACACACTGGCTTCAGAGAACAAAACACAGAGCAACGACCTACCCCTCCTGTGTTCTGTTTCCGAACATCCAGGGCAGACGCTAGTCCTTTGACAGCCTGCGGATCCTCGTACGTCACGCTGCAAGAAAGGAACAAACCACAGAACTAGAAGGAAGTCCAGCAGTCATCACCCCACGCAGAATGCACTTGCTGCTCCGATTTACTCCCCTGGAAATCAGAAAGCACATTGCTTTTCTTAACAAGACTTTGAGTGTACTAAGTGTATTCCAGGAAGAGGAGTGTGCTCTGTACAGTGACCAGCCATCAGTTTCAGAGCGTGTTGAAGCAAAAAGAGTAAGCCTGGCATGATGAAAGGTGGGCAAATAGGTTACGAGCGTGTCCAAGAGCTAGCAGGGGACTGTGAAAAGCGGTCTGATTACAGATGATGTCTTGCAAAGGTCTGAAGATGATGTTTGGAAGCCTGACCTTGCTGCGTGCATGGGGTGGGGGGTAGAGGGAAACAGGTCAAAGTCAGATGAACCATAACTAAGCAACTGCAGTGAAGCTTACCAAGCAATGCACGATTTGCAGAGGTCGGATTTTTAAAGAGCTTCTTAAATTGCTACGCAAAAGGGACGCGTAGCAGTCAGGTGACAGAGGCAAAAGCATCATTTCTCAGAGCACGCTGGGGAGCCGGGAGCTGAAGCAGATGCCAGCACCTGCCCATAACTCAGCCCCTGGGAGGAGCCGGGTGTTAAGAGCAGGAGAAGCAGGAGGAGCAAGTGTGCTTTCCTTCAGCGCGCTGGCTTCTCCCAGGCTCTGAGCACAGCACCCAGAGGCTCTCGCCTACACACCGTGGCAAGTCACACTCCCTTCTTCCCTGCCTCGCTGCTGCTCCACTTAGGCAGTGAACAATCCAAGGAAGACAGAGCGATCCTCCCTTGTGAAATCACGGGCTGATACGCGCTCCTTGTTCCATTAGCTCGCAGAAGGGGATAGAGGTGCAGTGGGGGAAGACTAGTTTTGTGCTTCATTTAGCACAAGAGACAGAGAGACCTCCATTAGATCTCTCTGCAATGCATCTCCTTTCTGACTATACATTAGGGCTCTCTGCCTGAAATCTCCTGGGGTACCGTACGCCTCTGCGGTAGAGCACATCTCAGCACTGATACTACAGCTGAGGCAGCACCAATTGCTGTACTGATAGCTGCAAATAAAAGATCCTAATAGATCTGCTGCCTCGAGTTTTCCAGAGCTGGTAGGTTTTTGATAATCTTCTAAGGTCTGAGCTAAACTATTTAACAACATTTCTTAGTTTGAGACAAGACACTGAGGACATTCTGACTGCTGGTAGCCACTACATGCTCTAGAATCTGAAACTAGGAATAGTATGAAAGAAAAATACTTGGCTGTGTCTTTCACTGAATCTCACCTGACACAGATCAAAGGATTTCTTATTAAGTGCATAGATTTATTTTATGTTAAAATAATTTGACCTGTTAAATGCCCTTGAAAGTGCCAGATTTGCAGCTCTGGAAATGCAAGCCCTGTGCATATAAACAAATTAGGGAGAGCACGGCAGTCAGGCAAGCTACACGGCCTTGACAGCCTGCGAGAGTCTGACTGCTGAGCCAAAGGGGGAGTTTAACTGGATGGTAATTGTGTTTCCGAGCCCCTGGTGACAGTAATTCAGTCACCAAAGTATATCCATGACCTTCAGGTGAAGGACCCTTATGCTCCTGTATCTCAAGCACCAGTCGGGTGGATGGGATGACAAGCCTTTATGAGAGGAAGCATCTGCAGATGTAAAGGCAAGTTCATTTCCAAGTTTCCAGTGAGCTCATTAACTAAGACAGTCAAATAATATTACTCATCCTGTCTGCTCTGCCCAGCAGCAGGAACTTCTCCACTTGCTCACATTAATAATGACCAAAGGATAGGGACTGGATTAAAAGCACAAAAAGATACACCAAAACCACTTTTTCAGTCTGGAATGCAGTCAAGAAGTTTCAGATTTACACCCTTAGAAAACAGCAGTGCCGTGACTCAAACAGCACTAAAGACAAACTCCAACGTACTTCTTTCGCTGCTCAGCCAAGGAACTGCCTCTTGTCTGTGCGAACATGTCGAAGTCATCACGGGGATTACAGTGCTGGAGAGAGCTGAGTGTGCCGCTGACGCTGTTTGTACCCAAGTCTGCAACCAGAGGCAAAAGAAAAAGGACCCGATGAAAGAGCAAAGCACAGCCAAGCAGCGCTGTCGTGACTGTGTCGGTTACAGAGGAAGCGTGAACAATACACCGCGTAGATATCATCTTGTTAACAGCTGCAGCGCTGAGCACGGCTCTGCCAGAAGAAGCTGGAGGCTGCTAACCACGTATTTCTTAAAAGACAAATGTAAAGATTGTCTTCTTCACTCCTGGAAGTGCCACAGACTGTAAGTGCTCCTCATCGTGAGGCTGGGAATGGGTGTGCACCTGCTGCTGGTCTCAGATAGCTACTGGGCGCTAACATGGTCCAAAAGTTTGGGCATGGATACTGGTCTTCTCCCCAGTGTTGTCCTTCAGCTACTGACTGTGAAACTCACAGTTTCAAACCAAGCAATGGGATATTGGCACAAGGCTGAAAGAGCTGGAGAACCTTCAGTCAAATCAAGAGACCCTATCAAGCAATCTTTGGTTTGATTTAATGTAAAATATCTAATGGTTCATAAAACCTTTCCTCCAAAGATTACAAATATTATCTGCAGAAGGGGAATCAAGAACATTCAGCAGACTGATTTCATGGAGAGCTGTGTAGTACAAGTTTTACCATCAACAAGAATGCAACACCCCATTGAGATAAGGGTTTGTACTGGGTGTTCAGGTCAGTCACAGGGACTTCAGCAACTACTCACACTTGACGGAATCATAGAACCATGTTCACTGTTGAGATCAGGTACTCACCAAGTCCTGCAAGCTGTGAAGAAAGCGAAGATGGGGGTGCTGAGTTTCCGACCATTGGGCTCACTACAGCTGGAGAGCCAGGACCCAAATCTATTAAGTTATCTTCTGTCACCTCATTCAGTACCTGTTGGGACAAAAGAAGCACAGCAAGTCACCCACGCCAGAGATTTCTTCTTACACTGCAACATTAAACACACACACACAAAAATGGTCACATCCTAAAACAGATTTCTCTTGCATAATGCCAAATGGACCAGTCTCTTGGTTACTATGGTGGTGAGTGAAGAATAAAAAAGGTCAGCCACCAAAAAAGCTCAGCACAGCAGGAAACTCTCCTGGAGGTCATCTATATCTCTTCAGATTTAGCCAATGTGTCTGTGTGCTCCAGCTCTTTTAGCACCAGACCAGCAGCAGATCGAACTCAAAACTGATTTGCTTCCACATTAGGTATAAACTGTTCTCAGAAACAATACTTCTTTGTTGTGACTAAAGTTAAAATGCAGAGCCCGTGCTGAAGTTTGCATCACAGTGCAGCAGAAGTGGCAATAAAACAGGCAGAGTATATAGAGGAAATGGTTAGAAGAACACAGAACAGAAAATGTAATAGTGCCACGTCTGAATTCATCATGAACTCAGACCTTGAACACTATAAAGCAATTACAAAAGTTTTCATTGAAAGAATAATTAGAACTGTAACTCTTCAGCTTGAAAAGGGGCTGCTGAAAAAGGAGGTGAGAGAGGCTCCTAAAATCTTGAGTGGCATGAAGAAAATTAACCTGAACAGCAGGATTGTAAGACAAAATGAAGAAGAATTAGGTGGAGTAAATAAAATCATTAAGTGACTTGATCAAATGTAACCAAAATATCATTTTATTATAGAACTATATTTATTACCTAAATACCCACATAAATAAGCAAAATGTGTAGTCAAACTGGACATCACTGCTTGAGGACACTGAATGAAGTCCACATGGACTCAAAAGCAATCCAAGAAGTTAATAGAGGAAAAAAAATCCGTCAAGGACTACAGTCCTTGTAAATACAGAGATGTCTTAGTGCAGTGTCCTCCTGAGCTAAAAGTTGTCTCTTGCTGTTCGCCACATTCTTAGGCTCTTTTCCTGGGATCCACTATTAGCCAGGACACATGGGTAGAAGGGCTGATACCAGCAATCTGAGCACGACTAGGATGATGTGGCTGCTGATGTAATAAACGGTTAGGTACTTACTCCATTGCTGGTGTTTTGTGTTGAACGTCCTGACCTGTAGCGTTCAAATCTGCATAGGAAAAAAAAAGAGGCCAAAAAAGCCCAACATGGATTATGAAAGCCACCAATAAACAGTGAAAAAACAGAGTTTGTAACAAAGCCATGAGATGTTTGCCACCAAACTTAGTTTCTGTCGGTTTAGGAGGTAACCCTAAAAGCTTAACTCCAAGTCAGGACAAAGGGAGGATGGCTGCAGAAATTGCATTCTTGGCCAAGGTGGAGATTAATTGACTGATCTGATCTTGCAGCCCGAAAAAACGCTGTAGGATTTGTCTTTGAGTTTTTGTTTTGGTTCGGTTTTGTGTTTTCATTAAGTGCTTCGCGGTAGATTATTCTGTTAGTCAAGGGGCAGGAACTGCAACAAGATTGATGCTCTGAGCTAAATAAGCCGAGTGCTGCAGCAAGTCTTACTCCCACTTACCAGCTCCCCCTTGCTGCAATAGATGTAAATGAGAAGCCATCTGCACGGTAGTGCAGCCCTACCCAAGAGAAACGCTCATTAGCAGATTCATTTCTTAGAAGAAAACATTGTGGGTCAGCTCAGAGACCATCAGAGCCCGTGTTCAAACAGGTTGGTACTTTCCAAGAATGAAAAGTAAGGGTGTTGGAAAAACATTGTCCTAGTTTGCAGAGGAAGAAGCCTGGCTAGTCAAGATCTGCTTTCCCCTCTACTCCTTCCTCAACCAGCATCTGGGGCCACAAAGCTAAACCCAGCTTTCGTAAACTCAAAAAAGCAGGGGAACTACCTCTTCCTAAGGCCTGTCTGAGGCCAGTCTGTCCCTCTTCCTTACCAGAAAAAGCACCATGATTTCTCTGAGGTTAGAAAATTTAAAGGTAGTTTCACACGTAACCTCTCTTTGCAGTAAAAAAGCCCATAATATTCATATAATCCTGTGGGTTTTCTCCCAGATGGACAAAATACAGCAGGGAATCTCAAGCAAACTGAAATGTTTTCTTAATGTAACAGAAGAAAATGCAGACTTAAAAGGCAGCAAAACCAAACAGAGGCCCAAATTTCAATTTTAGGAAACTGTAGGTGTCTACTATTACTGGAAATCCTGCTCCTTTCACTGGAAACCTAAGACACCTCCCACCTCATAGTTCTCACCCAAAAGCTGAGGAACCACACGTTCGATTACATCCAAAGCTTCACAGCAAAGGCCAGAGCTCCTGCTTGAGTCACCAGCAGAGCTCGGTACCCGGCGTGATGAATGTGGAGCTTTTGGAATAGCAGAGGAGGAGCTGGAATTTATTGAAACACTGAGACCAGTGTAGCTATTCTATCACAAATAGCTCTGCTGACATCACTCAGCTCACCTTTCAGTGCATAATGACTACAAATGCATTAGCCCCAGTCAGCAAAGTCACAGATGGAGGAAAATAGAAAACATAGTAAGGGTAACCAGACTAAACCTTACTGACAGCGACACTCTGCCACTTGTCCATGAAACACATACCAATTTCACACAAAAAGCCACCACTTGTTTCAAAGTTTGCCCTGATCTCCTCTGAACGACTAAATCAAAGATAAAATCAAGACCGCTGAGTCTTCTTTCCAGCCTTTGCCCGGCACAGATTCACAGATCTAGAGTCTAATTTATTTTTCAAGGCTTGAGAAACAAAGCCCTGTGCTAAAAGCAAGGAACAAAGGGGACTCTTTAGTGCCTCACTCCCCACGCCTGTCATTAAGGGGAAGATTAAACTTTCCCAAGACTGCTGTATCACGTGTCACCTCCTGCAGCAGATGTGGCTGACAGCGCCTTTGTCTAACACGTCCAAAGTCCTATGACCCACGGCCCGCCCCTGGGGATGATTCCCGCAGACCAGCTCTTCAAAACCTCAGCTCTGCACAAGACAGGCCTTTTTTTTTTCCCAAGATTTTAAGTGTTACTTAAAAACAAACCCCTTACATTCATGAAGGTCACACCCACCTCAGACAGCTCCCCTCGCACCAGCTCTGGAACTAGAAAGCTCAGAGAGCAGAAGACACAAAGAGCTCAAGGGAGCCTCCCTAAGCCAGGAAATAGCACAAGCATTTGTGCAGAGCCCTGGTGAGCAAGTGGAACTAGCAACAGTGGCTGTGCTATCTTCTGTCCCAAGGTCCTATGTCTGCACAGCACCGCACAACTGGGACTGCAGACTCAAGTCTCTGCTAGTTCAGAGTTTTGCAAGAGGCTGCCCTGCATTTTACAGGTATGGGTCACAAAGATTCAATGGCTAGGACAAAAATAAATAAACACACATATAAATAAATCATAGTATTAAAGAAAACAGGAATGTTTAAAATAAAAGACCATAAAAAGACTTTGCAAATGCTTTCTGTGCTTTGATCCTCTGCATTTTGTTATGTTGGCCCATCGGCCCAGATGGCCAACTCTTGTCAACTGACCTATTTTACACTGAAGTGAAAACCCAGAACGAACGTAAGGAGCTGATGAAAAATGTTCCTCACCTTTCATATCGGAGGAAGACGTTATTTAAATCATCGTTCACATGCAGCAGCTCCTCTGTGACTTCTTCATTGGACACTCGTGAGATAAGCTCCACGATTCTCTGCTGCATTGCTCTGCAGGTCCGGTTCAGTTCCTAGGAGGAATGCATTGTGCACACATGTTCTGATAAGCAGCTAGTAATAAGTAGATTTACTTGAGCTCTGTTCACAGCCAAACATATCCCCCAGCTGAGAAACACTAAGACAAGTCTATCTTTGCATGATTAAATGTCACCCAAAAGCACATCTAATCAAACATGCCCTTCAAGAGACGATGGCATAAAACCTTGAGAGCCTATTTACAATTCAACATCCCAATTCTTTAATTCTCAGCACTTCAGAAAATAAATATCTGTATTTTAGTGATCTGTTTTAAGAATAAAACATGTTAATACAACAGCTTTCCAGAAGAGAGCTTTCAAGGAAAATTCAATCTGCTCCTTTTGGCAATATCATCCTGAAAAACTAAAAGATGCATGTGGTGGAGCAAGTAGGGAAAAAAAAGTTCAGCAGGGCTCTCACAAACAGTTAGGTGCGTGCTGTGGACACAGACCTTACCAACTGCTGAGAACACAAGGGTGAACACAAAACAAGGAGCAGGAGCATGAAGAGACGAGCACTCCACACACACTTCAGTGTTGAACTACACACCAAAACATTCCCTTCAACTGAGCAACATTCCCTTCAACAAGAGGCTGTGAAAAGGCAGTGGGAAGTTTCAGGAGAAAAATGTAAAGAATATTGAGTGAGAGCATTTATTTTAGAGGTCTCTCATGCTAAGAGATCTAGATTTGAGTGTGTTTAAACCAGGCTTCTGGGACATCTCTTCCATCACCACTTACTGAGCAGAATTCTTTACTCCTGAAAGGCCTCAAGACCAAAGGTCAAAACCGATCTGTTGAGGAGGAACTACAAGAAGAAACATGACATATGGCATGGCACTGCTGAGGAGGTCCATGGTTTTACTTCAATAAGCACTGACATTCCAACTAAAGCATGTCCCTCTCATCTTCTATCCCCCCCCAACAGCTCCACTTCACAGCAAAAATTGAGCACTAAACAAGGATGACTTGTTGGTACACAACCTTCGGGATGAAAGCAAAAATGTGTTTGTTTTCCTTGCTTGGTCTGACATCCTAAGCTCTGGATAAATTTCACCTAGTGCAATCCAGCTGCCTTAACAGCTTGAGGAATGTGTTCTCCAATGTCAGTTTTGATCCCATCACTTTAGAAGCAGATTGTGACATTTCAGAGGTTTGTTTGCTGCCTTTCCGAGAGGGCTGACAGTACCTATCTATTCTGCTCAGAGCTGGCTCTCTAGCAAGCTGTTTACATTTGATTGTTGGAGAAAATGTCAGGAATTATTTAAGGAGGAGGGCTATATAAACCTCAAAGCAAGGAGTCCTTGCAGGCAGCACCCAGCTCACAGCTTTCAAAAGACTTAACCATCCTTTGTGATCAAAACCGGGTTCTCCCCAGCTCCATGAATCAGATTTAGGATGCATCAGTCAAAGAAGGGAGCCAGTTGGAAGAAAGCATCGTTGCTGTCACTCCATTTTATGATCAAGTTCTTTCACCTTAAAGCTACGCTGTAAGGTTACGCTGTTAAGACGTTAGTAGTCATTTCTGAATGTAAGCAAACTGTTCTATGCTGGTTTGGTCTGTCGTGGTTTCCTGGAAGCTTCTTTTGTTTTGAGCAGTTCGACCCAAATGGGCAGTAACTGAAAGGCTCTTTATTGCAAAGCCTCTTATCAGCTGCCACGATGGCTCCGAGACAAACACACAATACCACTGCATGGGAGAGACCAGTTTTTGGATGGATTTCAAACTCTGATGTAGCACAGAGAGCAATTCCCTGCCTTCCTCCAAATGTACTGCGGTGGGGGCCCAACCTCCCTGCTGGAGGATTAAAACAGAAGCCTATTTCTGAGGCGATGGAAAGGCAAATACTGTTAAGGGCAGCAGCTAGAACGCTAGATCACAGTATTCCTCATCTGTGCTGCATGTGGTAACGTGTTACTTTCCTCAGCCAAAAGGCCACCCTGCTACCACTGGCCTAAGGGAACAGGGGTGAAGCCTGAGATATGAGCTCAACTTACACCGTTTTCTCTCTTGAGATAATAAATACTGCGCAGGATTGAGACTTTCCAGGCAAGGAAGTCCTTTCTGATTACTCAGTCTAACCCTCGGGATAGCATGAAACCCTTCCTGATCCCCTGCCTTAAGACACTACCTTCAGGAGAAGATACAGCACATCTGGAAAGACAGCTTACATATATATCTAAGATTTCAAGTAGCAGAGAAGCCACAGACCCTTGCCAATATTTAGTCCAGCTGGAAACATGGGGTGTTTTTTCCTGCGTAGAGACTGGGAATGTTTTGACATTGCAGAAGTGATGATGGAGGATGCAGAAGAAGCAGAAATGCTCAGGGCTTACAGAACCTATGGCAATTCTAAGTTGCTTTCTGGTAAAGGACACCTCACATTCAGCACTGGGAAAAAATTCTAGCTAAACAAAGAAGTACTGGAATGAGTTTCAAGGGAAGGTGGGAAAGCCTTGTCACTGGAAGCTTTAACAGATGAAGAACATCAATTGATGCGATTAACCAGAGTCAAGCAGAGCCCACATTCATTATGGAAACCAAGCAAAGCAAGGCAGTGAACTACAACAAAAACCACATACCCCCAGAGAAACTCAAGCACAGAAAGGATCAGAATCATATTTGCTAGGAAATGTTACCTGGAGTAACTCAAGGTCTGAGGAGTCCTCTTGTCCTGGTACCATTTCTGTCAGCATTTCAGACATCACTTTTGTGTTCCCACGAACAATATCCAGTTCACTGCGCAGCCGGGCAATCTAAATTGGGGCAAAAAAAAGACAGCAAAATGCTGCATAATCATTTGGTTTAAGCAGATCATTTTCAAGAACTGACTTTGTGATACCTCTGGTTCTGTCTGAGTTGATATCTGAGGCATCAGCCATTCTAGCAGGGGAAAAACCCCAACAAAACAAGACAAAAAATTTACCCAGGAGAGGATATTAGAAAAGCAACAGAAAAAGAAAGGAACTTTGTAGAGCCCCTCACTATCATCACAAACCCAGATGTGCTACGCTTGAGTGGAAGGGAAGCAATTGAAAACAGCAGGTGAAAGCAGAGCTTGGCTGCACTACACCTCACGTGCTTCACTCAAAGGTGAGGAAAAGCAATCTAGTTTTGAACAGAATCTTTGTCTCTGGAATTATTTTTTTTTTGCAGAGAGAAAAGAAGCTCCTTTATTAGGGCATTTGAAAGGGTTTTACGGGTGCAGATTTTGCTCCCTGTTAGATTTCCTGCATCTGCAAGACATTCTGTGCCTTTAAAGGCAGAGGACTAATGAGGATAACCGCTAAGCTACTGCACACTCTGCTACAACAGAGTGGACTGGTGAGGTTTCCTAACTGCTGCCATTAGGAGGCCAAACATACAAATTGAAAGCCTGGATTTTACTGCATAATAGAAGAAAAAGATTACTGAAGTAGTCTAGGAGGTGAAGTCCAAAGAGTTCAAATGAAAGTTCATCTGCAAATTGGTTTCTAATTTGATCTGCTGAAAGAGTCTCACTCAAAAGAATCCTCCCCTCAATACCTGTTCAGAATTAGCAGTGATGGGACCAGTCACATTCAGAGCTGGGGCCTGAGGAGCAGAATACGCCGTTGGAGAAGTTGAATAAGAACTGGTGCTCATCCTTTGCTGAGACTGTGAATTGTGCATATTTGCTGCCGGATCAACTTCGGGAACACTCTGCCATATCAGAAAGACAGGAGTTCAAACGCTGACTTGTGACAGCACTTGCTTTGTCAGCAACCTCAGGCCAAATACGCTCAAATATAGAACATAATTGCACCTTGTGGAAAAGGTCAGTAGAGTTATGAGAACACTTTGTCAGGCCAGCCCATAAAGGGGCAGCTGCAACAAAATTGCTTGCCCGTATCTTCTGACCCAGCCCACACCCACTTAAGTCAATTTACAAGAAAAGTGAGAAGAGAACAAAACCAAAAGCTAAAGGCAAATAATTATAAATTATTTTAAACTAGGAATTAAGTTGCTAGCTTACAAAAAATGATGTGATACAAAGATACTGAATTTAATTAATCTCAATACCAGAACTGTAATCTTTCAGTCCTTGATCACTTTTATTTACCACTTCAAAGTTTCATTAACTCCAGTTTTCAGGGTGAATAATCAGGACACCTGTAATCATTAAGTGACTTCCTAGCAGCAGGTCTGTCAACTCTCCAGATCTAACCTTCCAGTTGTAAAAATCTCACATTAGCATGGGATCAGTAAGAAATTTAGACTCTGTGCACCTTTAAAAGCCAGACAGGCCTTGGTTCGGGGTTATCACCAATAGAAACAAACACCCTTTTGAGCAAAAAAAAAAGTAAATCTCAATCATATATCCTGTTGGACAAATTAGTTGCATTTGTCTGGTGGTTTTGTGGTAGGAGACAAGTGTATAAACCTCCTCCAAACTCTTTTCTTCTCGGATTGATGTTTGACTCAAGGGAGGAGATACCATTAGCTTACCAGTCTGTCAAATGGAGCTGTCTTATGCCTCTCTTACATGCCCTTTCACTATTAAAAAAGTCCTTCCAAGAGTGAGAAAATGAACCAGATTCAGAGAAACAGGGTGAGAAAGAAGAGTAGTTATCCAACTACTATTTTTTGGGGGGGAGGAAAGCTGCATCTTACCCTCTGTGGTGTGTGTATTGGAGAAAGAGCATCAAGATCTGCCATGGGGAACTCTATGCCTTTCCTCTTGAGTTCTTCATAAATATGCACTACTCCAGTTAAATCAGGGCTACTTCGAAAGGCATCAGCCCAGGCCTGGAAAACATGAGGGATTATCCATAAATCTTCCAATGTTCCAGCTCCACCCTGACCTCAGCTACTAACTACAAAAGCTTTCATGCATTTTGGCTTCAAATGGAAGCTGTAATCATTAGACCTGGTCTAAAAGATCCTGTGAATATTATTAAGACAGTCACATACCCATTTTATTCAGATATAAAATAGACAGGAACCCAGTGCACAGGAGCTATGTCTGGTTCCTGACATCATCAAAACCTGTAAATGCAAAGGAAAGCCTCTTCCAACGTTCTCTACTTAGCAGTGATCACATGCTGATCTTTTTTTTGTGCATTCAATGGACCCACTGGAAAAAGTCTGTGTGAAAGCTTAAATCGATCTAAGCAAAAGTCATTAAGTCAGGTAATAATCTTTGTGAAACATCCTTGTTTGTTGCCAAAGGAAAAAAAAAACAAACCAACCCAGAGCTTTAAAGTTTTCTTCAGTATTTTATCTGGACCAAACTTAAATGAAAAAGGTTGTTTCTGAGGTTCTTATATTGTGAAAGCTGCAGTCCTACGAGCAGCAGAGCTAACGAAGCCTGGGTTCTTACAGAGCACAGCCAACGCTTAAGACACTCCGGTGTGTCAGAAAGAGTCAGTTGAAAGGGAGAATCTCCCCCAGCCAAAACACTCCTAATACCTCTTCTGTATGAATTCTCTGGTGCCTACAAAGATTTCAATTCACGTTTGAGCTTCTTCTTCCATGGAAGTACCAGGAGTTTCTCTTTGCTAGCCAGCCTCCCCTCCTGGACTCAGGAAGCTGCAAGGAGTGGAATATCTTGAGAAACTCCACCTCCCTTTCACTTTTGCTGGAAATTAGCCAAGTATTAAACATTTAGAGGAAAGAAGAAATGAAATATTATGACTCAATTAAAAACGAAGCATTCCACAAACCCCCACATATGTGAGGTATCAGCGTGCTGGAGCCAGAACTACTGCGAGACATGTGTGGGGGCTCTGAACTTAATTCATTTAGTCATCATTTTTACACTAGTTCTTTGACTATTTTTACTTTGAAAGCTGTTTTTAACCACTTTTTATATTTGGGAGGAGAGAAATCAAAGCTAGCAAAACAAGATAAGAAATAATATTAATATTTAGCTTACATTCCTATTCTGTTTGGTTCTAAGAAAGAGCATTTCCTACTCTACGTGCCCAGGAGACAATTCATTATCTGTTGCAAGCTAACAATTCAGGGTTTGCTTCTCAGCTTTGTTAAGAGTAAATTAACTGCATCAACTGTGCTGATGCAGTGCAAGTCCAAACAGCCCTATTTGAGCCAGAGAAAAGAGCTCTGACTGCAAACAGCCGTTCTGTTTCCTTGGCATTGACCTTCCAAACCAGCCCCAATTCTGATGGAGGTATTGACTGTACAAGTAACTCTACCCTTGCACTTTCTCTGCATTTTCAATTTATATAAGAAGTCATCTGAATGATGCTTCTACATAATGGTGTTGCCCACTTCAACTCTATTTGTGAGCAAGAGTGAAAAATGTCAGGCAAGGGATTTAATCATCACTCAAAAGAAATTAAAGGCAAAAGTATGTGCTGCCCCCAGCTTTTAATGAGGTTTGTTTGTCCAGGAGAATGTATTAATGCATCCCCTGTTCCACTGGCTTCCTCTAGACTTAGTGTAGACCTAGTTGTAGGCACTAATGACAGTGAACTCACTTCATTTGCACTCTACTTTTTTAATATATTCCATCTTCTGCAACTCTCTTCCCTGGAGAAAGGAGACACTTTCATTTGTATTCTTCTTTGCCTGAGCTGAGAGCATTATCTACATTAGTGTGTCTCAGAGGTCACAGGCAGGACTGGGGGCTATTGTCCTAAGTGCTGTTTACACCCCTTGTAAGACAATCCTTGTCCTAGGCAGCTTACAATCCAACTGGGCAACAGTAATACTAGCTCTGCTTTACAGATACAGAGCTACACACAGAGCTTAGGAGACTCGTCCATTGTCCAAACAGCATATGGCAGAGGCAAGATTGAATTCAGACTATCTAATACTTTGGGCCAGACTATGAAAGGTAGATACCTAAGGATGCTGGATTTATAAATCCCACTTCACACCTCGGTGTCCCCAAAGAGGTTTTTAAATACTATTATAAATCCGGCCCCTCAATCAGTGACCATCCCAAGCCAAATTGTGTCAGACACTTTAACACACGTGTCCTCAAAAGAATTTGCCATGCCACTGAATGTCTCTCCATGCTTCATCTGTGATGACAGTGGTCAGCTACTGGGCAGTAGGGTGGTATGAGCTCTGAGGTGACATCCCAGTCCTCACCAGAGGCATGGCAATAACGAACATTTCCAAGGCCTTTTAGCAAGGTGAAGAAGGAAGGATAAGCAATACATAATACATGTTCAATCATCTACACTGGGAAATAGGTTGAAAAGGTGAGACACAGGATGCTCAATATCTCAAACCAGTCAAGTCTCTAGATAAGAAATCGGATGGCAAAGTCATCTACCCTTGCTGCAGAAAGGCCCGGGAGCACAAGAGCTGTACGGCTGAAGATGTGTACAGCTTTTTTTCCAGGCTTCTAAGCACTATTTATCATCTCATTTCTGTTCTTATTAATTCCCTGGTATCGAATTGTAAAAAGCCCACAGAAGGGGATAAATAACATTAGAGGAGCAGAGCTGAGGAGAGATCAGCTGCCTGGAACAGAGTTAACTCCAACTGCAGGGAGCTCTAGAGAGCAGAGTCTAAACTGAGAAAAGTGGTCCTGACGTGTGGGTTATTTTAGGTGTGTGTGTCCATAGGGCACCTGAGATGAGTGACTGCAATCCCTTTTCCAAACTTGTCAGGCAATCTGGAAAACAAAGTCCCCTACCACCTCCAGCTAAAGAGACACTAACAGAACCCACCCACGGGCAACTTCCGTCATTCTCAGGCTTTTTATACCAACAGGCATTTAGTACCCAGAGTGAGGCTTTTAGCTCTACTGCACTAAGTCTACTCAGATAAAGTTCTGTTGAATTCACTCAGACTGAGGCTTTTTAGTTACATTACAAACACTTCCATCTTGGTTGCACTGATGGCTACTCCCACCAGAGCAGGCAGACACCTGAGGGCCCGGTCAGCCGCACAAGAATTGCTTTTAATAATTTTATTCATTTTCTGCTATTTTTAAAAAAGCCTTGAGATCAGAGAGCAGAAATAAAGGGACCCCACAGCTCCCAGTACAATGCCCACCTAATTCCCCTACTCGGCCTATTTCTTGTTCATAAATCAGTTATTTACATTGTCACGCTCTAACGATGTCCTATCTGCGTATCCAGATAACAAATAAACCAGGAGAAATTCAACTGTGTGCTTTGCCACAAAAATGAGAAGTCTATTTGGAAAACTCTGCAGCGCATTTGTAAATCCCTTCCCACAAGAAACACTGCAGCAGGTTTATATCATTTTAAATACGCAGTGTCTTTTCGTCTCTGGTGTATGCAATAGCCTGTAGGAGCTTAGTGATAAAGCTTCCTATAATTGTCAGATTTCCTCCAGGCAGGCACCAGTGTTTCCTCATGTGTTGCTAATGGTTTGTGGAATTAACGTGGCTGTTTATTGTTATGTTGCACAGAAGGAGAAGCAACGGACAGGCCTAGGTCTGAAGTTCCCCACTGCAGGCAAGGACCTGACTGCACAATCACCAGAGAAAAGACACCAAAACCATTTTACCTCCTATACGGTCATTTACTTTTCTATAAGCATCTTTAAAAGGAATTCTGAATGCTTTCTAATGGAGGGAAAAGGCTCCATTTTACAGTCAGGGAAACAGACACAGAAAGGTAAGTGTTCTGGAACTCACAGCAAAAGCACGATCCTCTAAAATAATCTGGCCTCAGATGACAAGCCCATCACTGAAGCAGGTCTCCAGCTTCTAGATGTGACTGAAATAGCAAAGCCCACCACTTATCTTTTAGTAAGTCCTCTCGTTTCAGAGGAGAGTGGTACTTCCCTAACTAGAACCCAGACGTTACTCCCTGGATAAAATCTCTACACATGTGCCTGTCTGCTCTTCCCTGCCAAGCTGGATATAGGGTTTGTTTTTATATATAAAGAACTTGCCACATTTTTCATGATGACAGCATGTTTAGTGACGCGTAGCACTGAAGCAGACAGTCCTTCTTTCAGGCAGCAACATATGGAAGCAGAGACAAGCTGCATACCTGAATCAGCGCTAGGACTTTATCCTGTACAATAGTGGGGGGATTATTCTTGGGCGAGATGATTTTCACCAGAACACCATCTATGAAGTCACGGTTTGCCACTAAGACATGAAAGCGATGGCCACAGTTCTTCACACAGGTCTCCAACACCTACACAAACACACACACACACAAAAAAACCCCAGTCATTGTTGGAGCAAAGCTTGATCACATGCACAGCACCTATGTGGTTGGGTTTTGAATTATTTATTTTTATTTTTAAAGTTTTGATGGCAGGGAGAGAAGGTAGAGGAGAAATTACACTGATAAATCTTCATTCTTCTTTTCTCCCCCAGTTTTACCAAAAAGCTTCCTCTTGACCCACACGTTTAGAAATACCTCACCCACCATGAACACCCTGGGTACTTTTATGATCTCCCCTTTGCTTCTTTTCAAGGTAAAGAAATATAAAGTTTCTTTCCTCTTCAAAGCAGAACTTTCCAACCTGAGCAGCTGAACAGCTCAGTAGAAAGCATCACATCAGGAGCAGGTAAGACAGAGGCCATCCTGTCACAGTGAGATATTACCGTGCTGTGGCGCTCCACCATTTCCTGTGTACCTGGAACACAGCTGGACCCGGTTGCTCTGAGCTATAAGCCATGTTTTAGATGTGGGAATTCAGGTGAATGATCTTCACTCATTCAAAACACTCCCTTGTGAATGCTGTGACAGGTTATACTTTGACACATTTTCCCCCTGCAACCTAGCTAGAGGCACCTTCCACTTGCCATTCAACTGCCATGGAAGAACAGCTGTTGATTTTTCCTCTGAAGAACATGATTAGCATGGAGATAAATCCAACACGTCACTTCTCCTCACGGCCATGCCTAATAACCACTGTGACTCTGCATCTGAGGAGTCTGTAATTACTCTCCGACTTCAGCTACTTTCATCAGCCATGATGACACGGCCTCATTCCTGATGAATTTCGCTCTTCCCTGCACAATGGATAATCTCATGGTTTGGTCTTTGGTAATCTGTCAAAATGACAAGCCGGGATAGGAAATGGCAAGAAGACAGAAAGTACAGTCACGCCTCGTCAGGGAGATGCAACCAGAGCTGTGTGAAAGAATCATACAGATCACCTACCCATGGCACTATAACTCCATCTAGTTAGAGCTGCTCATTCCTCAGACTGCTGGGGTGCTGAGCCTGCCCAGCACCGTGTGTCCGGGAGCGCCGCATTACCCGGGAAACCCCTACTACCGAAAGGCAGCGCGAGGAAAGGTCACTGGCAAATTATCTCACACCTTCGCAGCGCTGCCGAAACGCACCGAATATAATTTACACTTTATTGAGTGAAATTAGATCAGCATAAATTAATGCGAGTCTCCTACAGAGACCCATTCACAAGGGAAATTGTACATCAGCTACTTAGGAAGCTGAAAATACGGCAAGTTCATCATCCTCACTTGCAGATATGCCCACAGCTGTTGTCTTGGGAGTGGAGAAATGGTTGGACACAGAGAGATGAAAGGGAAAACCCCAAAGGGTACACAGATCCATTTGGGCTCCTTTAACTTTCCTCTGTTAGAACTTGGGTTGAATAAGAGCCTCGAAAAAAGCAGAAATCTATTGAGTCAGAAAAACACTACGCAAAGCTTCCAGCAACTCTCCCCAAGGAAGTGAGGAGGCAACCGGGGAGAAGAAAAGGGCAGAGCAGTGGCTGTTAAAGCAACTAGTGTGTGCATTCAGGAGAGTGCCAGAAAATGGAAAGTGGCAAAAGAAAAGGGTTCTGCCCTTTGGAGGCATTCCAGCCTGCCCCCACTCACCGTCAGCGCCAGCATGACCTCTCTGTAATTTTTGTTTCCATTCAGCCTCTTCTTCAGCGCTCGAATGGCATCCTTTGGGCTGGAGGAGAAACACACCGGTTTTAAAAGACAGCTCAGAAACGCTTTTCATGTGCCACACACTGTGGGAAAAGGAACCCTCTACCACCTCCAGCTGGACGTAAGCGCGTGAGTTAACTTCAGATTACTCGACTACAACCAACCTAGAGTCACACGGAATTACGTGAGGAGACAAAATATCCCAGAAGTCAACACCAGAGCAATGCCTGTGGCCTCCAAAAAGGCAGGACGTTGATCAAGCAGGAGAGATGGACAGCCACTCAGCAAAAGGCCCAGTGATCATCAGTTCTCCTGCAAGCCGCAAGCAGCACAGCTTTTCTGATGCTGGAGGAGATGTATCGGTGAAGCTCGCTGTTCAGACGGCTAAATTAATAGCACTGCAGCTCTGCAAAGAGATACGCCTGCTGAAAACATGAACCCCAGAACGTGGTACCCTCTCCAGCACTGTGGTTTTCATGCCAGCATTCCCAAGCAGAGACCGACCTCAGAAAGTCCTGTGTCACACAATAGTTTTCGGAAATGGCTAAAGAGAGGGCAAATTAAGCAGCTGATATGCAAACTGCGTTCAAACTACGAGCATCTGCCCCCAGACTCGCTGCACCTCCTCGCGTGCTTAGCACGACCGCATGGTGTTCATGAACCTTTCAAATTTTGCTGAAATAGCACATACCCTTCTTCTGTCTCATTGATAATGTCACAGATCTCCATGTTAAGTGTCCAGTCTTCACTCTGCAGAGAGCCATCTGTGGCCTTTTCTGTAAAGTAAAGAAAAAAGAAATCTTTTCACATCTTCCTGATTAGGTGCCATATTTCAATCCTGCTTCAGTTACTCTGAGACAAAACTATCCAGTAAAAGAAAAAAAAAAGTCCCCACTGACTTTAAGGAATGTCAAACCTTGCCTCCTGGTTTTAGGGATCAGCACAGAGGTTTCCAGACAGAATCAATTATCCCTCAAGCTCATTACCTTCAGCCCACATAGATGGGCTGTTCTTCAGGGACTCCTGGGAGAGTAGGAAAATGTCAGCTAATTCCAATTTAAACTTCTCAGATGCTGCACTATTGGCAAGTTATGAGGTAGGAAAATCTCCCCAAAATCAACACGACCTCCTGATGATACCTCCGCGTGAATTGAGGGAGGAATGATAGCAACTTGGAGACGAAATTCAAGGAAATCCAAAATTTCAGCCTGAAAAGAACCACCAGCACATGAAAACATTTGGCATGTGACAGATCAGGTCACGGTATCATTCATGGGCACCACTTTTTGCCCAGGACTCTTTTCCTCCTGTGGTCCCACAGTATCTGTTTGCTGGGGGAGCTGAGCACTGCTCCCCTCTGCCCCACACCACATCCCTGCTCTCCTCTCCATGCTGGGGCTACAGACACATCTCCCAGGCACAGTCAGCCCTCCTCCCGACTCCCAAATGCTCCGTCACCACCTGCGTGGCAGGGTAAGTCACTCCAGCATCAGACTAAATTCCTGGGGAAGGATGACCTATAGCCCTGTGACAGCAGCAGATGCCAACTGCTGGCAGGTTAATTTATAGATGTCTGCAAGAGTAGCGTAACCATAACTTCAAGTAATCAGTTGACAAGAACGATTTCCTCCTTGGGATTTCCTCCTAAATCACTGTAGTTCTGTTCAGTGGTGCCTAGAACATCCCTGGAATTTTTCACACTTCTCACTTGCAGCATTCAAAGCCTATCTGCATTACCCTGCCCACGTTCAGAAACGCTAGCGAGCTGAACGTAAAGCTTGTCACCAGAGAGACCTAAAAAAGGGACCTTCAAGCCAAACGTGACTCTCTTCACTAAATTAGTCCGGGTTTTCTCTACAGATCGCTGGCATCTAACGTTGGAAGGCAAATAGGGTAAACAAAAAACATTTCTAAAATGCAAAATAAACCAAGAAAAAAACCTTCTAAACATTTTCTAGCCACAGGTACCATCTCCCCCAGCTATCCTTCTGTCTTTACATCAGACCTCAATCTGTCCCCCAGAGCAAGGCAGATTTTGCTGGAGAATGCCAGGCTCCAAGGACTTTGCCCATCTCTTTTTCTGTTTACCGTCGATGTTTTTCCCATTAACGTTTCTGTCACTGTGACTGAGGATACAGATGCCCACAGGCCATAATTATGAGATGTTATTTGGACAAAGACTATCTGTCTGGGTAATTCAAGTTCCAGCGCTTTGTCTACAGCAGAATTGTGGCTAAAGCAGCTCCGCCAAGGACAGCAGTAGACAGGAGGCTGAGACCAACCAGGCAGCTAGGCAAAATCCAAGCAGAAAGTGCTGAAAAGAAGCCAAATGTCTCCAGAATGGAGAGGGCACCATGAAAAAGGAGATGATGGAACAGGAGATAGTTCTCTTCCCATTCAAAGAAGCAGTGCTGCAAGGCACTGAGATGGCTGCAGAGGGTCCCACCCACCATCTCCACCTCCGGGTCTTCTTCAGCCATCACCACCTCATGGTAGAGGTCACTTCGGCAAGGAAAACTCTTTCTTCTTAAGGAGGAGCCTCAGAGAGATGCATGGCTTTCAAAATGGCCAATAAATACTGGGCAGACTACTGAGTATTTTTAATTTACTCCATTTAGGCTCCATCAGGCAGGGATTCTTCTAAGGAAGAGTGCAGGCAGAGCTGTTTGATGTTTTCTGGGACACAGGAATTCATTTTTTGTGCAAAACTACTTGTAACAATCATTTTTTTTTAGTTGCATTATGTTCTTACACTGTACATAAAGCTTTACTGCTACAGAATGGGATCTGCCTTCACCTCCATACAGTCCTTGTTGCTTAGGACAACATTTTATTTTAATGTTTTATTTTATTTAAATATTCAGAGGTATTAAAAAAAAATCATATCCAAGGGTATAAAAAAAATCACTGCATCTTTTCTGCTGGAGAAGGTGATCTCCAAAGCCAAGGATTTATAAGCACAGTGCTGCCATATGAGAGATTACATCTTAAATAGAGGATAGTCCTTAATCTGGCCATATGATTTGTTTTCTTAATCTAAAACTATCTTAACAAACGTGTGTGTTCTTGACAGCATTTGGCATCAGGCAGCGACTCAGCAACGTTGGTACGCACTGGGTCTGCTCTCGTCGCTTATAAATGCTCGTGGAAAATGCTGATTGTGCACAACGTCGTGCTAGCGGCCAATTCATTCATCGGTCTTGTAAAAGCCATTTAGGTAAAGGTTCATTTTGAGAAAATGTGTTTATAGCATTAACTCATAACTAAAAAAGGTAGTATTTTGGAGATGGTAGTGCAAAGAGATGCTGCTGCAGCACTGGAGGAAGGGTGGGTGGCTCAGGAACACTCGCTGGGAGTCCCCAGTAACCTCATTCCTATTTCCCCTCTGAGATACACGAGGGAAAACAAAATCCCTTTTTTTCCCCGAAAGCTTGGTGAGCGCCTTTTTCATTCTGCATTTATGTTCTTTAGTTGGAATAATACGTGGTTGAGGCTGGGCGGGTTTAAGACATAAGAGCTGGCTTTTGGAGAATTAGTTCTTTTCCCCTTAGGTAATTTTTAATTCGAACAAGAGTGAGAAGCTAATTTTAGTCTCTTCTTCGGCGACAGAGAGCACACAAGCTCTTGTCATCGGTAGTCGTTTGTCCTTTGTAGGGTGTGTGACCCAGATTTGCTGCTGCAGTGCTCTCTGAACTGCTCGAAAGGAGTTAACTGACTGCAGAGAAGGCACGCGGGTTAGTGTGGGATTTGTTTGAAGAGCAGTATTATGCTGCTGTGAATTGAAAGGCTGTAGAGCACTTCCAGAACCAAACCTCAGCAGGTTGGAGTTCTGGATTTCTGGTGAAACAGCTCTGCCTGCACTCATTCGTAAGAGAATCCCTGCCCGACAGATCCAGTAAATTCAAAATACTCAATAACCTGTCCGGTACTTAATGGACATTTTGGAAGCCACGCATCTCTCTGAGGCCTCTCCTCAAACAGCAGATAGATATGACCAACAAGATGAAAGAGATTTTGAAAACTATCGCAGAATTGCAGAGGAATGGCAGGAAAATCATGCAAATCCTCTTTAAAAGAAAATCACCAGTTCCTCAGGCTCTTTCAACCTCATTAAAAGGCATCTAAATGGCACTGGTTCACACAAGGACTCTGGAACGCGACCAAAGGATTCCAGGCTGACATAAGAAATGTTAAAATCAAACGAGGGAAAAGGCAATGAGCCAGAGTCTCTCCTGCCCCTCCCTGAGCTGAGCTGAAGGGTTTATGGTCTGGTTTAATGGAGTAACAAAAGGGCTGGCAACTCCCAGCTGGGGTGCCAAGGGTGCCTTGCACAGCTCCTGACCCGAGAGCAACGCCGAGCGCTGTGTTATTGCCGACTCCGTCGCCGCAGCACGGGCCGGGAGCTAAAGTCTCACACAGAGACATGATATCACCAGTGAGATTATCAGAAAGTCTCTCTCGGAAACAAGATGCTATCGGTTCCCACCACGTTTCCCAAATTGAAGCATAAATGTTCTGGTAGAAAGAAAGACAATCTGGCTCTCCAGGCCTGATGCGCTGCAGACCTTGGACACTGCGTGAGCACACGCAAGCATTAACTTATCTCTAGTCTGCAAAGAAAAGGAGAAAAAATCATGCTATTTTTTCATTCACACCTTCCCCCCGAGATCCAACTCTTGCGGGCCACATTTCCCCACTCTGCCAAAGGGCAATAGCAGTGTTTCCCTGCTCACACTCAAATCATCTACATTTTAAGGCATTCAGAAGGTGCTGTTTGGTGGCGTAATGTTTTTGGTGTAAACAGTCTCGGCGCAGACACCCCCAGTCAAGCCTCTTCCCAAGACACCTGCTCTGACTTGAGAGATGCCACCACAAGGAAGTCAAGTCAGAAATGCCCGTGTAACCCCCCCGCAATGAACCAGCCATGCAGGGCAAGCCAGGAATGTTCTTTCAAATGCAGGGAGAAAACAGAAGAATTTTTACCACCTAACCTGAACTCAGCTCAAAAGCCACCTACCAAAGAAATCCTAACACTGGCTGTCCTCAAGAAATGGCTCTCGCAGCTCTTTTCAGTCCATGCTACTTTTGCTTCAAAGTTACCGTTCAATGTTGATGATGCTCAACTTTGTTCACACATGGATGAGATAAAGCAGAACTCCTCGCTCTTCCCAGCTTCCTCCTCCCAGTGCTCATCTCTGACCATTACACTGAACCTGCTGCTGGAGACAGCCTGAAGATTTTCCTTAGGATTGCGACTGCACCATTTAACTGACATACCCTAGCCACGTTGGATGGTTGTTACATCCATATCCATGTTGTTAACAGTTGGACTTGATGATTTTAAAGGTCTCTTCCAGCCAAAATGGTTCTATGGTGATTCTATGTTCATGCAGCCAAGACTGAAAAAGGGTCTGATGCTTCCATCAAGAACAGCTACTCTAGCTGAACGATGACAACAGGCATAACCAGGGTAGAAATCTCCTTGAAAAGTCTATCTCTAAGTACCCAGAAGCGATTGTGGTGCTGTTTAACATTCTTGGAAGAAAAGGGAAATGTTACTAGCTAGAGAATGAGCTACATTAAATGCGAATGGGAGAACCACGCTGTTTGGTGTCTGAATACTAAAAGCTCGTGAATGAACACAGTTTTCTCCCTTGGGACTTCTCCAGATGTTGCTTCAGAGACTCTTGATTCATACGTTTAGGAAGAATTATGCACACAAAAAAAATCACCTTATGCAAGAAGCATGCACCCCAATGCACCGTATCAGAGAGATACAAAAGCAAGCAAGCAAGTTCCCATTCCAAATTTCTCCCCTCCAACAGCATTAAGTGTTCAAACCACATTTTTCTTTTTATTTTTGCTCAGAAGTTCAGAAGACTGCGGGATCTTAGATCTTTGTCTTGCCTCTTAAAGAGTCCACCTGCCTACCAGCTGTGCTCTGAGACTGGAATGAGCAAATCAAACAGTCAGATGTGTTATATTTCACTCTGCATAATGTGTGAGAGGGAACAGAAGAAGCCCTGGTATTAGCTGGCGTTTCCTTCCATCCTGCTGGGCCCCCTCCCTTGGGTGCAGCGGAGCTCTCTCAGAAGCAAGAGCCATGAGCTGAGCTCAGATGCAAAATGCTTTTATAGAATGGATGAAGGTCTTTCAGGAAAAAAAAAAAGAAAATGTTTTGGAAGGCAATGCAAAACACACAAGATAGCTCACAGGGGAAGATAAGCTGTTGAATGAGACAATAACATCTCTCCTCTGAGCTGGAGCTTATAGAAATTTTTTTTGCTCTAAAGCATCATTATGTTCTGTGGCTGCAGTTGCTACTCCTGGATTCAACTAATCATCGATGACCTGCACAGCACCGTCAGAAGGACCCGGGGAAAGACCATACAGAGACCACGGAGACATGTTTCAGCTGTCCAAGTGGGATGAAGATAAGATTGAAGATCCTCAGCGTTCACATGGCTGTTGAGTTCAAGACATCTCACCTGAAAGACAGCTACACTAGGATAACCCTGTTGGACACTCCAGGACATAACAATGTGTTCTTGCTTTCTCTCTATCTGCTTTTAGAAAGACAGTCACGGGCACTTGCACATTATGGTAACCAACAGGAGGTTTGTTCCTTTTTATCAAAACACTGCTATTAAAAAATAAATGTGACTCATTCAAAACTCAAGATCAGAACTCAACCGGGAAGTGACTTACTCCTAAAAACCTGCCGGTTTCTTTGTTAGAAAGCAGAGCTCCAATAGCATTTTTCAATTAGCCACCTCACTGCTCCAAGTCCTTTTTCTACATTCCTTATTTCACACTGCTCTGAAAATGCTGAGCCTCACACTTCCAAAGAAAAAGCCAGTCAGCTAGAACAGACGGGCTCGGGCTGAACCGCGAGGCGTTGCAGAAGGACGTGATTTGGGTTGTTCTGCTGCGGCACTGGTCACCCAGTTCGACCGTGGTGATTTGTCAATTGATTTTAGCTATGTTTACATTGAAATTCTTCCCGACTCATTGTTTTGTGAAAGTTTCTGGTGCTGAATAAATGAATAACCAGAGTTTGTAATGACAGCGGAGTCTACATTAAAATAAAATAACAAGAGAAGCTGTGGACACGCTCGTCATAATGAGCACTTAGCTCACATGCCGGTTGAAGGCCCAGCGGTAAACTGGGAAATGTCATTTTCTCCAATTAACTTTCAGGTTTTCTTCTTTTCGAAGCAGCCACCTAAATGCCAAACTTCTTCAAACGTGCCTTCCAGGCCACACTTACCAGCCATCATGCACATGTAATAAGCAATTATTGTGCCTTTTTAAAGACCGTATGGTATTTATAGTTAATGCTACAAACATTCCTGTGATTTAGATACACTACAGGGAAGACATTGTCCAGCATCTCCCACAAATTCAGCCTCTCAGGAGCAGGAAACTACAGCTGATTTGCTGGGCATAGCAGCCCAGCAGTTTCAGCAGCAGACTGAGGGGAAGGGATTAATACATATTAAACAAATATTAATGGCCGTACAACAAAGAAGATTTTTCTTTCGTACTCACTTCACCTGACCAAAAATGAAAACAAACCAGAAATCTTTATAATAATAAAGAGGAGGCAAGGGAGCATAGCAGTCTGACCCAATTCATCACATCTCATAGGTCTCGATGCATTTGCAGGTTGTAAAACCAGAGGGACCTTCAAGTACTAGACCATTGTACGGCACAGAAACAGCCTAACAGAGCAACCTAGTCCAGGCAGCTTCTGTATTCAGACGCCGCTCATCTCAGGCACAAATGATGGTTTAGTCACAGTCCTTAAAAGCATTTGGAATCTGAATCCCAAGCAGAACGGTGTCTTTCTCTACAATAAAGACTTTTGTTATGAATCTTCCCCCTGAAGTTCCCCCGTCAGCAGAAAGCGTCGCTGCCGACAGCGCGCTCCGCTGAATGGCATGTGTATAGAAGTTATTCCCTTTCAAAACAGATGGCAGGAAGATACTCCTGCTTCTTTAAAACCCAGTGAAATCCGCACCCACTCCCCCTCTCCCCTGACTTACTCATTCCATATAGCTTTATAAAACCCCAACAATTGGAACTTCCTCCTATGCAGTCTAGGCTCATTAAAGCTACCGTGTTGACCCATGTACGGTAAATAGCTGTCCTTCAGAGCTAGGTCACACGGCAGCAGCTCCCAGCTCATCAAGCCATTTGCATGATTCAGAGGCACTTTTCCCTAAAACTCAGCCTGTGCCGCACGTTTCTTCCCCTCTCTCTCAGCAGTGACCTTGGCCAGATTCCCACCTGGCTGCAAACCCACGACACCCAAGGATGGTGCCGCTTTACCGCTGACAAAACAAGGATCCGCTCGCGTCAGAAATCAATACGCTAAAGCCTTCAATCAGAAATGTCAAAGCAGTTGAAAATACACGTCCTGTATTAATGGATTTTAATGGATTCGAATGGAGATGTTTACCGCGTGATTTACTGCAGGGGAGCGCCAAATCAATGTTCCTTTATGACATGTCACATCTCATGACAGACTGTCCCCCCGTGCTTGCGTATCGGCGGAGATGATGGCTCACCACTTCGCAAACATCTGTGATCTATTAGGCAGCACTTCCACTAGTCTAATATTATCACACTCCGAGTGTCCATCTTTCTTCTCTAGATGAGAGGCACAAGAGCATAAATTAAAACCTTCTGGGTGATAAAATGTTCTCCCTCGGATTTGCCTGTTCTGAATTGGACGGCGACTGCTGTGACTTGTCCACGTGGCTCTGTAGAGGAGAATTTATCAGCACAGGACTGTTTAACCAGGTCACTGCTTTGGGATGGTTACCAAATCTCCTCCTCCCCTGAGCATAGCAAGGCAGCCGGTGACACGCACCAAATTGCACTGGCATTTAGTCACTGCCACAGGCAGAACTTGGTTTGTAGCCTTTTACTCACCAAAGTGTTTTTATATTGAACATAATGAAAAACTTCTCTGGTGTGAGGGTGTGGGAGCCTGGCCCAGGCTGCCCAGAGAGGTTGTGGAGTCTCCTTCTCTGGAGAGATTCCCAACCCCCCTGGACCCTGCGCTGCTGGGCCCCCTGCTCTGGGTGACCCTGCTGGCTGGAGCAGGGGGGTGGCACCAGCGCATCTCCAGAGCTCCCTTCCAGCACCCACCACTCTGGGATTCTGTGATACTACTTTTGATGAATTTAGATGATTGGGAAGGTAGGACTACCTTGTTCCTTAACTGGGGCCACCAGTTCTTTAACTGAGAATCTCTGGTATTAAAACACCAACCTACTGGATCAATAATGCTTGTGCACCAACACTAGAAATACAAAATTTCTTAACAGCTGAGTCTTTGGTTCTCCCTCACCCAAAAAAAAAAAAAAGAAAAGAAAAAAATAGTCTTCTTCCAAAGACCCCTTAGTATCCAAGAAGTTTGTCTCACCCAAAAGACAACTTACTCACTACAACCTCAATATTCCAAAAAAGCTCTTAAACAACTAATACATATACATGAATTTGTCTCGATGCCAAAAAACAATTGCTAAAAAAAAAAAGAAAGGAGCGGATTCCATTCATTTTCTCTGCCTTAACTTGCAAATCTGAGAGAAAGGGCAGCTGGAAGTAGTGATTTATTTCTCCACTTCTTTGTTAACAAGTGTGCCTAAAGGCTCTATTACAGCGGATCTGTTATTTATAAGAGTCACACGGAACACCAGGATGACAGCTCCTTAAATAAACTGTTGCAAATCGCTTTTTAAAAACATTCCCCCCCCAAAATGCAGAAAAACAATACTCCACATATGAAGTGGAAGAATGTATTAGCCCAGTAAGACACTACCAGGTGGTAAAAGTGAGAAAGAGGAATATTCTACCCACCCAGATGCAGTTTTACCATCCAGAACCGTGGGCAGCGCGTATCACGATTGACATCCTGGCTGCATAGAGTCCTGCGAGTGGCATCAAGAGCCAGAAGATGTCCTGTTCTGTCACTAGCTGCCCCATTTCCGGACTCAACGGCATCCAGTAATTACAGGTGCGACCGAAAAAATGTCTTTATGAAAAGTTATGGATGATCAGGGTGTCAGTGAGCTATATTTGAAATCTATCAGCTCTTGATGGCTAATTTTGTACTACACGAGTAAAGCAAGTTCTAATAACTCACTTGGGACTTCACTCCAGTACTTACAAGCTACGTGCTTTTCATATTCATAAAACAAAACTAATTGCCTTTCATGGATGAAATGTTTTAAGAATTTTTAATCCACGTCAGCTGCAAACTCTAAAAATCCATCCCCATATATTTAAAACTCCCCCTCCCACCCACTCACTTGGAACGTGTTGTTTGCTGCAAACAAACTGTAAGGCAAAGATAATCCATCAGGCTCCTACGTTAGGAGTATTTATATTTTTTTTTTTACAGGTTACTCCTAAAGTCAATTGCCCACATTCTCACATGCTTAAAATACACTGAAAACACTCATTACATTTAATGAGGGAAAAAAAGGCAAAATCTTTCCTTGCTATAAGGAAAGCTGCTACAAGTTTCCTCCTTAGCTGCAGCACGGCACAGCAGATTTTTGAGTATACACGATAATTAAAATGTGTTTTAAATCAAATCAAACAACTCTGGCAGTAGACAATTTCACATGCACGTTCCCACGCCCAGCTCTCCTCTCTATCTCCAACCAGCACAGCGAGAGCTGCGTCCGCTGGAAAACCCACAACGATCCCACGTGTCGAAGCGAACTAGACACTGAGGAGCGGGCAGCTTCTGAGGACTGACAGCTCACGTTTCCAAGTGTGAAATGCTTCAGTTTGCTGTTCAGTTTTGCAGCCTTCCCTCACCCGGCTCTACAGGATGACAGCAGGGCTGTGCAGGAGGCAGCTACCTCCAATCCCATTCCAAGTCTCCAGTAGCTCCGTGGTTTGAAGATCAGCGTCTGGAACGCACTAAGCGTTTTCGCCATGGGAAGAGGGGAGAGCTGGCTCCTGTTCCATGAGGTAACAGGAATCAGTTTTGCCAACGCTGCTTGTTGTTGAAGGGCTCCATGGCCAGCTGCCCGCTCCACCAAGCCAAGCTTGCTATGCCTGCAAAAGCTTAGCAGCTAAACACTTCCAAAGGATCTTCTCGGAAAACCTGAGTGCAAATCAGGCAACAGGATTAACAAGACACACGTGTGCAATTCCATCCCGTCCGGGCTGAGAAATGCGGATTGCTTGGTTTCCAATAACCCTATTAAAAATTCGGCTCCATTTCTCCAGCCCTTTCACAAGTGCTGTTGCTGTAGCTAAGCCTGAAAATGACTGATAAATAGAAAATGTAAATACCAGGAGTTTAGATCAAGTATGGCTGTTTCTGAGGCTGTTGTTTTAATTTGCCCGTTCACTAACTTGTGTTATCTAGTCTTTGTAAATCCTTCAGGTCAGGAACCGTCCCCATACATTTCACATTCCACTGCAATCACCTAAATTACTTATTATATGATATTATTAATGTGGTAAATTTAAAAACAATGTAAATGACCAAGGGACTGCAGCATGCTTTTGGAAAATAACTATATTGGTCCTTGGGCCATTCAAATTCTAACTACAACACAGATTTTGATCAGGGTTTATAAACAATTTGGCTTATTTACCACACACAGCAGGGAAGCAAATCCTAGCAAATGAAAAGGGCTGATCTAGTGCATGCAGACTGCAGAGTATGGATGGGAAGGGAGCTTCCCAGTGTGAACACAGAAGATCTTCTGGAATCTACCAGCTCTCTGGTCTCCACTGTTTACAGCTGGTTTATCAACCACACAGGAGATGTCACAGGAGACCGAGTAATCAATACAAAGCCTTTCTGGCAGTGTGACACTGATAGGTGCTGCCGTCACTGCTTCTGCTTGGGAAGGTGCTGAGAACCAGTAATGCCAGCTCAACAACTCAGCTTCGCCAGCTCCAGCTGGGGGGAGCCCCTCCTGGGCATTCCCATCTGGGTGTATCAAGATTTTCTCAACTTCTTTGGGGTTTTATGTTCATTACACTGCGCACATCCTTCCTCCGAGTCCAGCAGCAGCTTCCTAAGCAACCAACAACAGCATAATGATGCCTTTTATGAAAGAGTGCTGCTCTTCAGAGGTGTAAAGCTTGCCTGAACAAGGCTGCACCAAATCAGCTCTCTCCTGGTGATCAGCAACGGCCTGGAGATGATTCTCCAAGCCAGCGTGCAAGCTAAGTTTTGCTTTAAGGGATGCTACAAGTGAAATATAGCTGGAACCCCTCTGCTGTGAGGCCAGGCTGGGAGAGTTGAGGTTGTTCAGCCTAGAGAAGAGAAGGCTCCAAAGAGACCAAATCATGGCCTTTCAGGACTTAAAGGGGGTTTATAAAAAAAGATGGAGATAATCTTTTTAGCAGGCCCTGTGTCAGGACAACAGGTGATCATTTTAAATGAAAAGCAGGAAATTTAGACTAGAGAGAGGGAATAAATTTTTGACTGTGAGGGTGATGAGAGCCTGTCCCAGGTTGCCCAGAGAGGTGGTCACTGCCCCATTCCTGGCACCATTGCAGGGGAGGTTGGCCGGGACTCTGAGCTCTGAGATGTCCCTGCTCCCTGCAGGGGGGTTGGATGAGATGAGCTCGAAAGGTCCCTTCCCACCCAAACCAGTCAATGAGTCTATGAAATACCTCATTAGCTGCAGCAAGACTCAAGGCCAGCATACCCTTTACGGAACGTGGTCGGAAGAGGGATTTTTCATCACTCGCTGGCTATGCCAAGTCACTGGCAGAGATGGGGATTTTAAAGGCAGTTTTAATTACAGTAGGTAAAACCCACACATGATGAAGCTGCGATGTCAGAAACCACCAGAACTGAAAACTGACCCATTTGGGTTGTTTGCTGAACTTTAATCACTTTCCAAGTCTGACAGCTGCTCAAACTTAATTGCTCATTATGCTTGTAAATAAAAACTGATCTCACTCTCTGATTAGCCAGCCATCTTGAGTTGCCATAACAACTTCTTGTCTAATAAGTGATTTCAGATTTACCATTATTTGTACTAGCAGCAAATTTCACAAAGGTCTGAGATCACTCTTTTCACTGAAATAACCCTTCTAATTAGAAAAACTCAAAACCAGTAGGGAAAGGGCAGCTCAAAGATAATGAAATAAACAAGATATTTACTACAGCAGCTTAAACACGAGATAAGGGTACCCCCAAAATCAAATTTATGCCAGATCCTGATTAACCCCTACCTTTCACTGTCAATCATTTTATTATCATACGTAAACCCCATCACAACTGCTCTGAAAAACACCAGACAGCATTCGGGTAATGACTGGTCACAACCTGGAAACCGATTTCAAGATTTAGGGACGTGGTTTAGTGGTGACCTGGCAGTGCTTGGTTGGACTTTATGATCTTGGAGGTCTCTTCCAAGCGGAAAGATTCTATGACTCTATGATTCATTCCAGATGAAATATTCCAGTAAAGTTTGTATCTTTTCTCTCCCAATCTTAAAATGGGAATAAATTAAGCGGTTAGATTCCTGAACACTCTGTTAAGAGATCAGAGACCTTTTTGGTGAACACCGAGGAGTTCAGATTCTCAACAGCATCCTGTAGAAGAGGGAAAAGCATTTGTATTGAGCCCAGGAGGTGCTTATTGTACCAGCTGCAGGGAAAGAAGTTTTGGAAGGAAGAGTTACATTAGAGTATCTCATCTCTGGATCACTTCTGTCAAAAACTTACTTCGTGCATGACTTTTTGAATAAGATTACTATAGATGGCTAAAAAGAATTAATCTGCATTTCAGTAAGTATTTCATCACCACAGTTCAAGCAAAATGTCTCTGGTCAAAACACACAGACGTTATTTGTTCGCCTGAGAAGACCAAGTGATTGGGAGCTATCAAATGCCACCAGCCCGCAGGCGTCGTACGGCACAAAGACCTTCCAAAATTTGCTGGCAAAGCTGCTGAAATTTGCAAGTGATTTAATCTGCTCAAGGTAGCTTTTTTGTGTGCACAGGCAAGGAAGGATGCCCTTTGCCTTCCAAAAGGAAAATAAAAGCAGAAAGCTATAATTGAGACAAATCTAAAGTTTAAAAGAAAAGAAAAAAAAAAGTTAGGAAATAGCAGATTTGAAAAAGGGGCTTCTTCTGCATTTACTCAGCTACGCGAGAAAAGTGACTTTCTTGTTGTTTGGGGCAAATGCAAAGCTAGTCACACTTCCTGCAGTAGATGTATCCCACAAAAATACAGAGGCTGCAACATGTCCAAGTTAACAATATCCTCAACATTCCTGACCACAAAGCCTTTCTTGCCTTAAGAATAAGAAGCTGGGGTTCAAACACAGTTTATAACACCACTCTGTGCCTTCACGCCGTGTACGTTTTCTTTGATCTCATTTTGAACATGGAATTTCTTCCCAAAATAATGAAACCCAGAAGGATTCTGAGGCCCAGCTGGGGAACAGGCTTGCTCAAAAAAATAAGCAGGCTACGAACTAACCAAATTAATCAACAGGTTTCTTCTGAATATCTTCTCTTTTTTGAGTCTGCCGCTGCTCTCAGAGACTACGTTGCAAACACTGAGTTGCCAAAAGGTTTCTGTCAGCTGAGAGATACAGAAACACGGGTAAATTATCTACACATTGCTGTGGCAGGAATTACCCAAACACAACCAGGTACACATGTACATGGACTTTTTTTCTTTCCCTAATCCTTGGTTTTTAAATGAGTTACTACATTATGGGGCCTACCTTATCATCCTGGCCGGTATAGAACAATCAGAGAGGATACTGAAATTTAAAGACAGTGCTGTAAATCACAGACTGGCCAAGTTTACTGGCACCTGCCCCTCTTGAGCAATGGGAAGAGTACCTACAGACTGGAAGATCTGGCTCCATGAGTTAGGTGAAGACACATTTACCTGTAGCGAAGGACCTGCTCCTAAGGGAAGAGAGATGGGGCTGTAGCAAAGCCTTTAGACCAGCCTCTTTTGTGCTCAAGACTGGTTTTAAAAGAGCCCCTTCCCATTGATGATAATGGAAACAAATGAGCAAAGCAATCGGAGAGAACCCTCAGCAGAAGGACTAAAGGAGATAAAGCCTGTCTATTCCAAATAGGACTTCTGTAGTCAGCAACAAGTTTGGGGTTTTTTTATGTAGAAAACCCCAGGTAGATGCAAATGAGAAAATGGAAAACTACTTCTGGATGTTCTGCGGGGACTCATCCTACCAGACATGGGGAGAAAACGGTGTTTTGCAAGCTGGCATTTGGGGTCACTTGTCAGGGCTCCTACAATGATTCTTTTCCCTGTGTTCTCCAAACATTCATGCTTTTTCTCACCTATACATTGCTTAGATTTTGAAACCAAAACACAAAGTGTGAAATGATTTACCCAGAGTCAAGTATGACATACCAGATGGGGCAGGAGATTGCCAGGCCAACCCTGAGGAGCACCAGCCCTGCAGGTCCTGCACTGGGTCCTTCCCCATGAAGGACCATCTCACTAAAATTTCTGCAACAACTTGCTGCTGTTCCTCTAGTGACCATGATCAGCGAGGACACCACCAAATGCCTTGATCACCTTCAAAGAATGCTTCATTAAAAACCTAACATAGGTTATGAAATCAAAGTCTGACTAATCTAAAACTCTTCTTAATTCAACAAAGGAAAACACGCAATACTCTCTTTTTTTTTTTGGTGAAAACTGCTGGGGATGAAATCTGAAATCAGTTGGAAGGGTCCGTGGGGACTTTCTGACTGTGTTTTCAGTCACGTATATTTTAAATATGCACTTTAAAACCTGCCTAGGATGTGAACAGAGCACTATCAAACTGGGCACGAGCTGTCCTCACACTGCAACCTCTCACATATAGGTTTATATGAGAAGTATAGGGAATATACATTTAAGCATACTGTGCTGGAGGAGATATAACCACGTTACTCAAAACTACATGCTATAATACCTTCAGGAACTACAATCTGCTTTTGTGCCTATAAAATAAATCCAGCCTTAGGAACCTAGTATTAAGTGGTATTACACTAATTATCCAGCTTCACACACGTATGTAGTTCCTCTGAGTTGCCAGTTTCATGACTCAATATTTATTTGCGCCTTTAAAAGCAAAGATATCCATTTTCATATTTCATGGAGATTTTCCTTACAACATAATCCATTGTCATGAAGTGAAAGCAGATCTAAATAATCTTATAAAACTAAAAGCATTTTAGCATTTTATCAGACTCTTTTTTTTTTTTTTTTTGGTCCATGACTAGCACAAGTTGATATGAACAGTGGGGGGCTGGATTTTAAATGACTGACCAGCTATAAAGGCACTTAAACTCGGAGGAGAGCACTTCTTGTGCCCTCCTCACTGCAGGAAAAGACAAAAATTCATCTTTTTGATGCTGCGGGCATCTGATTGCAAGAAAAGTTACCACTACCTTCTACTAAGAAAAGCTGCCCTTAGAACAGAGCACAATACTTCAGTGGTTATGGGGAAATGCAAAGGACCTTTTATTTTATTGTAATGCAATTAATGAAAAAGATGATTCAGATCCCAAGAGCACGCTGCAGACGCGTAATTTTATTGGTACCAGATCCTAAGGTTACAGCATGCACTTTGAAACACTGACTTCTGGCACTGGGAAAAGGTTTGTCTTTTTAAAAAAATATATATTTTCTTACAGCGCAGCAAAGTAGGAAGTTTGTTCTGAAGGGAACTTGAGCAAATCGTGTATGTGGACATGAAATCCAGGGTTAATTGCTCCTGCAGGATTACCGTGGGCTGCTCGCCGTAATACATCTCTCTAGTCCTGTGTGTAGCCAGCAACTCATTTATTTAGGAACTGGTTGGTTGGTTGGTTGTTTTTCTAAGACTCATAAAAAGCTTAAGATATAAGAAACCTGAAGAAAAGGTCTTAAGTGCTTCTTGTGGAAAGGAAAATAAAATGGTGTTTATTCACCTCCCAAGCTGAGGCATTTTCTCATTAAAAAAAAAAAAAAAAAGAGGTGGTACAAAACAGCAGCTCTGGAAACAGGTTCTGTCCACCATATTTATTACCAATTTAACAGCCTTGAATGGAAACTGCAAGTGCTTTGATAAAAATCAATTGAAAAGCTGTCTGCCCCACTGCTGCTTCAATAAAGTGCCTCTGTATCTTTTGCTGAAACCCTGGGTTTGTAGCCTCCTTAAACAACACTCTGTATTAAATCACCGCACTGTGCCTCCTCCAAAACCAGACTCCAAGTGCCCAGACCAGCACCCTTCATTCAAACCTCCCACCATCAGCAGGGCCCGGGGATGGGAACCCACCACCTCCGCCCCCAGCCATGCAGGACACCTTAATTTCTACTCTAGTGTTAAAAATTAACTTTCAGGTCTCTGCACATTTAACTCAGGTGCTGAACCTCTCTCCCTAGAGGTCTTTGGCTCCGAGTCAAGCAGACATCAGACTCTGGCACAAAGGGCTGACTTCAGCAGCACGCGTGGCCCTGGACAGAGCCCTCAGCAAAAGGGACCCCGACGTTCCCATCCTGAATCCAGTTCACCCATCACCACCCCAGCTCAGCCCTTCACACCCGAGAGCGCTGGTGGGGCCAGCAGCAAGACTTGGTTTGGATTTAAACAGCTACATTCTCCTAAAGCTTTTGCAAAGTCTCCAGAGTAAAAATAAACCTACAAAACGTAACTGGCTTTCCTGTGCCCTCATGTGTAAGCCATATGGCCTATATCAAATAAGAAGAATGAGCAAAAAAACCCCTCAAAACCAAAGTCCCCAGTACTCCACATTCTTGTAATTCAATCAGCTTTAATCATCTCAGATGTTTTTGCTAACCTATGGGAAGGGTATTTGTTCTAATAACCTTGAATAGAGTGGTGACACTTTAAAGATGGCTCCTTTGAACAAAGAAAGATAAAAATGCAATTTATGGCAGGATGTTGAGTCTCAAGGCAAATTCTCACTGCTGTAAATTACAGCGTTTTCCCCGGGCCAGCCCCTCTCCCAGTAGCAAGCAGTCTGTCTTTGCTGGTTTACTACACATCTTCTGGTACTTTTCCCTCTCACTGATCAGTAGTATTCTTCAAAATAGTCCTTCTCCAAGGATCTAGGCTATTGTATTTATGGTATTAACTGGAAAAAATAAATAGTTCAGTCATAAGAACCAGGCCAACACCCAATACCACAAAGGATCTTGTCAGCGCCTGCAAAATCTGCGGTACCCAATTCCACCCTCCAGACTCTTGCCACTCTTTCACAATAACCTTCTCTGGGTCATGACCACCCCTCAGCTGGCCAGAGCCAGAAGGAGCTGCCAGTGAGAGCTCCAGTGTCCCCCGGGCTCCTTGTCCAGCATCGCCAATGGCTGCTGGATTCACAGGGTGCCCAGCACACAGCACTGGTTAAAAGCACCAGCAGCTCATCAGCCTCCACACACAGCCCCTGCTCAGGGATCTTCCCGAGGAGCCTGCTAGAAAGTGTTGGCCACCAACCAAAGTGACACTGTGAAGGGCTTAAGGGACCATGAAGACTTCTTCCAAGTCCTGTGAGATGTTGGAAAGCACCATTTGCACACAAAGCCCTGGAGAAGTAATGGATTCTGGGTAAGACTTTTATCTTCTATGTAAAATGGTTCAATTACCTCCCTTCACCCCAGCCTCCAGGTAAAAAGCAACATGGAACGAGCAGGATGGTTTGAAGCTCAGGAATCTCCTAGGCACACTGCAGCAGCTGACGGCCTCCACACAACAGCCCTGCCAAAGCCCACCTCCTCCACTCAGGAGAGGACCTCACGAGAGACATAAGGACAGTCCATTGTCCACAGGTCAATCAAAGCAAGAAAGAAACATTAGGTGAGGTTTGTAATTAGTAGCCATGGAGATGGCTTGTACAGTTTCTGTTATGCCACTGCTAGAAACTAAATGGAAGCTACCATATAGGCCAGTCCAAAAAGCAGGTAGCTTTCTGCAGTGAGGAACCTGGCTGCCATTTCAGCTGGCACTTCAGATGCAGGAGACTCTATCCATCTCCATTACAAATCCTCCAAGCTCATCCTGGCATTACTTTCCCACATTAAGCAAAAGAGTTAACATAAAAAGCCTGTCTAGCTTCAGACATTATCCAGATAAAGAGAAGGAGAAAAGAGAAAATCCCTTGTATTACCTCTCTCAGCTCTCCACGAACCTTCCCCAACATCTTTGTTCTTTCAGACCTGGCATTTATCTGAAGACATTGTCTGGCCCTAATTAAATCTTCATGTGAACCGCTGCTACTTCCTGGCAGAGAATGTGCATTCTTGGTGTGCTGATGGACCTACAGAATTTTCTGCACTTCTCCCTTCTGCTGAGTGTTAGGCCTTGCTTGAAAACACCACAACTGTGTTCAACACAATATGGTTAAACAGAAATACAAAATTATTCTGTTTCTTTTAACGAATGAAGAGAAACATAAGTGAAAATTATATTCCACAAGCTCATTGAAAAAAACAAAAAAAAACCAAAACCCCAAAAAACTAACAAACCCAAAACAACAAAACCAAAAAAAAACCCAACTGTGGAAACATTGGGCAAACCACACCATCTGAGAACAAGGCGTGCTTTTGTTTTACTGTTGTCTCAGGAAGGGATAACTGGCAGTGATAGGAGAAGCAGAAAAAAAAAATTCTTTCAAAATAAAATCTGCAGTTATCTCTACCCCTCGGGGATTAAAAAAAAAAAAACCACTCTTAAAGTGCAGCTGAATTTTGCACGAAGGGAGGTTGTGCTATAAGGCTCTCGCACACACCGAAACTCCTCTGGTGAAAGTGGCTCCCTCAGAGCTTTGTGTTGGAAGCCTCTAAGTTGGCAGCGACTCATAAAGCGAGCAAGGGGATGCAAGAGCCATGAAAACCTTTGCTCTCCAGAGTTAGAAAGGCAGAAGGGCTAGAACAGCAGATTTTGCTGCTGACCTTTCTTAAGGGAAGCCCCTTTAAACCACTTACTGACAGTAACGAGGTGAGGAATTAGCGCCTTCCTTTAACGAGGCACGCTGTAGAAGGCCTGTCCAAGCAGCAAAGCAGCTGTCCTGGCAGATGTGCTTGGGACGGCCAAAGACAACAAAGCAAATTGACTCCAAAAAACCCACGGTTCCCTTTCAGCCGTTCTCGTTGTCACCCTCCAACTCTCGGCACTTCTCTCCCTAACCAGAAGAAATAAACACCCCAGATGGCGAAAGAAAAACAGCAAGCTATACATATGCTCCATATAGTCTGACAAAGCAAGAGTCCAGCCATCTTCAAAG
This sequence comes from Megaceryle torquata, assembly GCA_024611175.1. Classification (NCBI taxonomy): domain Eukaryota; kingdom Metazoa; phylum Chordata; class Aves; order Coraciiformes; family Cerylidae; genus Megaceryle; species Megaceryle torquata. Next base: position 63,336 of record JANIJG010007175.1, read on the forward strand.
CACAGTGCGAGACTTACCCGTTTAAGGGGTAAAAAAGCTCAACAAGGGGGTTTCTTGGCACCCGTGGGTGAGGCGACTACTACAAAAGAACTCTGGGGGTTTGAGGCCACGACTGGGTACTCTGCAAAATTCTTCCATTTTCACTTCCAAAGACAACGAGTCTTTCTTCCATCGTTCCGTAAATCAACGTAGACTCGCCGCAGACTATACATAGCTATACATTATACTATATATAACCCCTAAATACAGCATTAGCCTTGCTGCTGCTTACGAAACAAAGCAAGGAAAGGCAGTTTCACTGGAGAGAGATGTTGGCACAAGTGCATTCAACCGAGCATCTCCTTGGCGCCTGGGACCGTGTGCCGCGGGAACCCGAGCCAGCGGGTTGTTCTTTCCCACTGCAACACGAGAGAGATCTTATATTTCTTCAGGGCCTACAAGCAGAAAGCAGGAGGCAAGAGCAGCCCACCCAACCACAGGCAAATCATCACACTCTGCAGAAGTGGCACCCAGGTTTTCTCTTGTGGCCCCGGCCGTGGCAACCTAAACCAAAACCAAACTTGCCACAGTTGAGAGTGACCACGTCTGTGGGAGGGAGGCTATAGACACAGCAACCCAGGAAGGCCTCGGCCAGCCACGCAGTGAAAACACCCTCAGAGTAACCTGCCTAATTTCACCGAAGCATTAGCAAAACCACAATTCAAGCTCTGGGCTGAAAAGCAAGCACGTAGTTGTATCTCTAACCCACAACACCCTCCCTGCATGTGCACAGGTCCGGGGAAGATTTCAGCACTTTGAGAAAACGAAGGCTGAAGGACAGGGTGGCTCTGTAATGAGGAGCTCCCGTGCAGGAAAAGGAGCTGGGGATGCAACAACTTTCCTTCATCCGTCAACCATCTTGAAAGGGAGTCACTCCCTCCTCACGGAAAACAGCCTGCCCAAAGCTACCACTACCCACAGAGCCCTCCAGACACCCACGAACCCCCAGAGATCCCCACTAAGGCCTGCAGCTCCCATCAACCCCTAAAGCCCACCACCACCTCCAGAGCCCCCACTGACCCTGAAAGCCCCGCTACCCCCAGAGGCCCTCCCATACCTCCAGACCCCACACTAGCCCCCACAGATGCCTCACTGCCTCCAGAGCCCCCCATTAATCCCCAGAGATCCTCGCAACCCCCAAGGACCTCCTCTAAGCCCCACAGACCCCCCTCACTGGCTCCAGAGGTCTCCCCAGGCCCTCACATACCCCACACCACATCCACAATATCTCACTGACCCCCAGAGCCTCCGCCCCCTTAAACTTCTGCACCTCCAGAGCCCCATTAACCCCCAGAGATCCCCACAACCCCCAAAGGAACTTCTCTAAGCCCCACAGGCCCCCCCAGCTCCAGCTCCAGATCCCTCCACAGACCCTCACAGAAGCCTCCACAGCACCTCACTCACCCCCAGAGTCCCCCACTGCCTCCAGAGCCCACTCGGGCCCTCACAAACACCTGCACTTCCACGGCACCTTAGCCAACTCCAAAGCCTCCCTGGGTCCTCAGAGACACCCCCCCCCACGGCCTCCACAGCACCTCACCGACCCCTGGAGCGGCTCAGGCCCTCACAGAAACATCCCCCCCACCTCCACAGCGCCTCACCGACCCCCAAAGCCCTATGCTGCCTCCGAACACCCCTGCGGGCCCTCAGGCCCTCACAGACATCCCACCCCCCCGCTCCAAGGCACCTCACCGAGCCCCGGAGCCCCCAGCCGCCCGCTCCCCGCCTAGCCCCGGAGGCCCCGCTGGCTCTCCAGGCCGCCCCGCAGCCCCCACGGGCCGCCTTACCGAGGCTCTGCCCCACCGGGGTGCTGAACGGGTTCCCCAGCAGACACTCCATCTTGGGATGACAACAAACAGCGGCCCGGCGGCCCCCCCGCCCCTCGTCCTGCCCCGCCCCGCCCTGACTGGCAGCCACATGCACCAACCGCAGCTTGTTCTGCCTAGCGAGACCCGCCTCCTTGCAGCTGATTGGGCGTTGGCCGAACGCCCCGTGCAGTTATAGGTAAAAGAGCGTGTCTATCACTGTCAAGAGAGGGGCCCGTCCCCGAGGCCGTCCCGCCTCTTTCCGCGCCCTCCCGTTGATGGACAGCAGGGGCGCGTCTACTGCCATTCTCCATTGGGCAACGGCCAAACCGTTCTCTAATGTTACTGGTCAAAGGAAACTTCAATCACGAGCGCCTTCTCCCGCCCCCGAGGGCACGGTGCCGTCGGTGATTGGCTGACACGGATTTCTCGCGCTCTGATTAGCAGTCGGCCTTTCCACCCACTGCCTGGCCATTGGCGGCTGAGCATGTCACGTGCCTTCCCTTAGCAACGCGCCTGGGCTTCCGTAGCAACGGGCGCCGAGTTGCAGGTGGGGGCCGGGCCGGGAACCGTGGGGACCTGGGGGGCCGGGGCCTGGAGGGGTCTCGGGAGGAAGGCGTCTGGGTCAGAGCCACCCCGACGGGCAGTCAAGATCTCCCGGGGGGGCTGGGGACGTGGTGCTGCTCCCCAGGCCTGGGCTCCGGCTGCCTCTGAGCAGCAGCTTGTGGGGAGGGATGACACTGGGTGCTGTGAGGTGCTGGCCACACAGTGCAGTCAGATCCCTGGAAACGACACTGACTAAAGAGATGATGGACAAATACCAGGGAAGTGGAAAGTCTGGCAGGTTGAGGAGAGACAGGGACCTGTTGGAGTGGGGCCAGAGAAGTCGCAGCAATGCTGGGAGGGCTGGAACCCCTCTGCTGGGAGGCCACGCTGGGAGAGCTGGGGGGGTTCAGCCTGGCGAAGAGAAGGCTCTGGGAAGACCTCCCAGTGGCCTTTCAGGACTTAAAGGGATCTGTCAGAAAGATGGAGACAATCTTTTTAGCAGTGCCTGTTATAACAGGACAAGGGGTTACACTTTTAAACTAAAAGAGCAGAGATTTAGACTACATAGAAGGAAAAAAAATTTGATGCTGAGGGTGGTGAGAGGCTGGCCCAGGTTGCCTAGAGAGGTGATCGATGCCCCATCCCTGGAACCATTCCAGGTGAGGTTGGCCGGGGCTCTGAGCAACCTGCTGTAGTTGCAGATGTCCCTGCTCCCTGCAGGAGTGTTGGACCAGATGACCTTTGAGGGTCCCTTCCAACCCAAACCAGTCTGTGATTCTATGAAGGATGAATAAACCCAGAACCTGCTACTCTTCCACCCATACTGAGTACAGCCATAGAGAGATCTGGTTTGTTATTTAAAAACCATGATGAGGAGAGAACTCTCTACACCCAGATGTTTATCCTTCCCTTCCTTCAATGCAAAAAGTCAGCAGAATGTCTTCCACAGTTATAGACATTTTACGGAACCAAAAGCTTGACAATTCAAGTCCTTCATATGGAGTCATGAACTGTGCACAGTTCTAGAAAGATAAGTAGTCTCACTGCCTCTCAGGCAGCATTCGGGATGTTTAAAGGACACAGCCAGGCCAGAAGGCTGTGACTGCCCGAATTGCCTGTTTCCCAAAGCAAAGTTGGTTTGTGTGCAGTGCTGTATATGGACTGAACCACACCATGGATCTGCATTACGTGCCTTCTTCAGAAAATTGTTCTTATTGATTATAAATTTTCCTCCCTCCGATTTGTTTTCACTTTTATTCCCATTTTGGTGCTTAAAATTGAATTAATTTTCCTACAGTATAAACACATGCCTCTTACTTTATAAATCAAACCTGCCTATAATGAGAAACTTACCTTTTAAAAGTAGCTGAAATGGCACACAGAGCCTTGGAGTTGTCCTCACCATGAAGAATAGTTTCAGCAGCAGCTGATTGACTCGCAATGGACCATTGCTGCTCACAGGTGTTCCACAGGGCCTCCTTTCCTGGTCTATTATCTCACCAAATCCTGGCATTCTTCATGGAAAACACTCGAACGTGGAGTGGAGTTTGCATGTGACAGTGCCTGGGACCCTAAGGCTGCGCTTAGAGTTGCATCAGTGACTTTGTGATAAAAGTCAAGCGTCTCTGATATCGGCTGTGAGTTATTGGATCTTCTTCGTGCTCAGCTGTGCTTTCCACTCCTTGGAACTGTCAGCCCTGTTCTATGAATGTTGGAAGGAGCAGCCAGGCAGTGATTTTATTTATTTTTTCTTTTCTGTCCTTTAAGGCTGGTACCATCTAACCATGAGTCAGTCGTACAACAGCATCGAGCCAAACGTTATTGATGATGAAATGGTTCAGAGAGCCATTGAAGAGCAGTGTCCAGAGGACATAAGAAAGCTTGTCAAAAGGGAAGGTATCGACTTGAAGGATGTGACGGAGCTACAGCTTAGTTTTAGAAGTGAGTGTCACATTATATACTTTTTTTTTCTTCTTCCTCTTTTTTTTTTAGAGACTAATAGAATTAAGTGTGAAGTGCCTAACTGGGAATTAAACAATCATAATTAGCTTGGATCTGTTCTGTGAAAAGTAACATCTGGACTTCCATTTATAGTCACACCTCTCTGAAGTCGTTCCATCGGAGAGAGCTGGGGGCTTTGGCTGGTGGGTAACTTTAAAGCTTCTCAACTTGACGCCGCTATTGTCACTGCTGGGCTTATTTAACATTTATATTGTGGTGACACCTACAGGCCACAGGCCTGTTGGACCCTTCTGTACTTGGCCAAATCAAACCCTGGGCAGGTTCCACCAGTGCTGGCGATTATGTGAGAGCTATTTGGGAGATTATGGTGATTACAGTCCAATTCAGTGGCTTCCTCCAGTCACCCATAGCATTATCACAGTTTGCCTCTTCCTGTCAAACCAGTCGTAAACTTGCATTCACCCCAAAAAAAAAAAAAATGAAAAGGAAGAATGTTTGGCTCGATATTTGAGTGTTTTGGGGGTATGTAATTTCACGGGCAAACTGTTTTGATTATTCATTGAGTGCTGCAATAAAAAAAATGTGTGTGTTAGTTGAGTTCCTTCAAGCAGCCTCCCTGGTTCCGACCCTGTGTATATTTCCAAATCCAAAATGCAGAGCAGTGTGAACATTTCATGCAGACAATTCCCTGCTTTACTCTGTACTCGTTAAATGACAACAGCAGCAGAGCCACTAATGAAATCCTCTGGGGGAAAGAGAATCAGGATGGAGAATGTTCTGTTTTCTCTGTCACCTTGGTCCTGATGGTTTGCTGTAGTGCCTACTGGCCTGCCCTTGTGGTTCTGGTTTTGAAGAAAGCTAAATGCAGGGATATTGATTAGTTCTAAACTGCAGCCTTCCCAGAAAGAGTAGACCCATAGACTTCATAGATTCATAAAATCATAGGATGTTAGGGATTAGAAGGGACCCCTGGAGATCATTGAGTCCAGCCCCCCCTGCCAGAGCAGGGTCACCCAGGGCATGTTGCACAGAAACAGATCCAGGTGGGGCTGGAAAGGATCCAGAGAAGGAGACTCCACAACCTCTCTGGGCAGCCTGGGCCAGGCTCTGTCACCCTCCCAGTAAAGAAGTTCCTCCTCATGTTGAGGTGGAACCTTCTATGCTCCAGTTTATACCCAGTGTTCCTTGTCCTATTGCTGGGCACTACAGAAAGAGATTGGCCCCTTCCATTTGACCCCCACCCTTCAGATCTTTATAGACATTAATAAGGTCCCCTCTCAGTCTTCTCCTCTCCAGACTAAACAGCCCCAGTTCCCTCAGCCTTTCTTCATAGAGGAAATGCTCAAGTCCCTTCATCAAACTTGCTCTCCTGTGATGAGCCTCCCAGGAGAAGCAGAGTAATTTGTAAGAGCAGTAGCCTGGCACTGCTGGCCTGCAAACATGGAGAAAAGCAGAGTCTCATTCCCAAACCTCCCTCTTGGAACTGGAAAACAAAGGTCAAGGCCTCGCAGTAGTGGATTGATGAAGCCACTCTTGACTTCAGGGCTGCAGTGAGCATCCCCTCAGCGACTCGTTGGCATCACCCGTGAGCAGTGTGTGCTGGTGCGGGACGCTGAGGTTAACTGGGCTGTTTCATTGAAAACTCGCCTGGCCAGGGGACTTCTCAGCTCTCTAGGGCAGTCATCACACATGACCATAATCTGCTGAAAATCATTTTGGAGCTAAGAGGGGACATGTTTTCTGGGTGCAAGATAGCGTGTCCATCAAACTGAAAGCTGTCTCACATGAGAAGGATTTTCTTTCATTATTTTTTTTTCCCTGTGGCTTTAGATATCCTGCAGATTGATAATCTGAAGCAGCTGGAGAATCTGACTAAACTGCAGCTGGACAACAACATCATTGAGAAGATAGAAGCTCTGGAGAGTCTGGTTCACCTTGTGTGGCTTGGTAAGGGACAGGCATATGAGGTCAGGTGCCTTCACTGGGCCAAAGCAATCTGTGACAAAGCCAGGATGTCACATTCCTTCTCAAACTCGGCTGATAGGAGCTTTCCTAGGGAAGGCTGTCACCCCTCTGTGTGTTTCCTCATTTGACTGTCAAATGTCAAAATGCCTGAATATCAGAGCTACAAAACAATCCTTCAGATGTTTCAAACCTGGGTTTAGTATGTTTGGTGTGGCAGGAGCAGGAAGCTGAGATGTCAAGGTTGTTTCCAGGGTTTATACTTGTATTTGGAGGTGCCTTTCAGAAATATTTATGGAAACACTGCTGTGATAGAGGAGCCTGTGTTCTGTGTTTCAAAGCTAGTGCAGACATTTCAGAGCTTAGAACCCACAATCCTTACCCTGATGTGCTTAAGGGCTTATTGTCATTGTTGTTCCATAGAATCACAGACTGGTTTGGGTTGGAAGGGACCCTCAAAGGTCATCTGGTCCAACCCTCCTGCAGGGAGCAGGGACATCTGCAACCAGAGCAGGGTGCTCAGAGCCCCGGCAACCTCCCCTGCAATGGTGCCAGGGATGGGGCAGCCACCAC
>JANIJG010007176.1:0-39312 GCA_024611175.1 Megaceryle torquata
ACAGGCCAATTCTATGTGCTATGCAAAGGTTGCCACAAAGACTTTGAAAACCTTTTTTTATATTAAGGAATTTTACCCACTCATTCATGAGAGAGGCCATGGGAAGGAACAGCAGTGTTGTCTTAACCTGTTAAATGAACAGCCTTTTATTTCCAAAGACTTTTTAAAGTAGAATTTGCTGTTGAAATGGGTCAGTGTATCCATCTTAGATGGTACTTCATTTTCACCGGGGAAAGGTAAAAATGCATTTTTTTATGTAATAACAGCTTTTTATTATTTTTTGTAGGAGTTTGCTCTTCACAAGCTGAATGCTGTTGTCAATGACTTCTGGGCAGAAATCTCTGAGTCGGTGGACAAAATGTAAGAGAAGACACGTATTGCTTCAGGGTGCACTGCTTAAAAAGAACATAAGCTATGAAGTGGATGTAGTTCTGGTTGCTTGATACTGGCTAGTACAGCATTTAGCTCTGTTTTCAAGAAAGCACTAGTACAAGTGGCTGTGGGGTTGGAGCTGTAGTCCCAAAGGTGCAAGTTGGATCAACCTGTCATGTGGCCTTAAAGAGAACTGAGCATGCAGAGCTGATGCTCTTCTCTCCTCTTCTTTGCAGTGAAGTCCTGTATGAAGATGAGGGTTTTCGGAGCCGGCAGTTTGCTGCTCTAGTTGCTTCTAAAGTTTTTTACCACCTGGGAGCTTTTGAAGAATCACTAAACTATGCCCTGGGAGCAGGTGACCTCTTCAATGTCAACGACAACTCAGAATATGTGGAGACGATCATTGGTAAACATCCATTGCTGCAAAAGAAAAGCTCTTGTTTTGTCAAATCTACTGTAACTTTGAGATTTTACTTGATTCAGCTACTTTTCCTCTATATTCCTCTTCCTCTCCTTGTATTCATTTAAATGGCCGCAGCTAACTTTACACAGTTTTTTTGCTTTCTTTCTCCTACTTGGGATTCTGTAATGGAACTGACTTTGGAATTCTGGCATTTTTTTCCCTATTCTTATGCCTTATTTTATGCAGGTTCCTAATAGGAAAATTGCTTTGGTTGTTTATTGTCCTTTCTCTCATTTGTGTCCTAATGTTATTATCAGTTTCAGCATAACTTTGAAAATAATTGGCTAATAAATATAGCTGCATGCCTGATTGAGGGGTACAATTTTTCTTTGTCCACCCTTAACAAGATAAGTCAGATGTTGAATGCATGTATAATTTGAATGGCTTTTAAAAGTTTTGTCTGCTGGGATCACTTACCTTGTCCAGCATATGATGGACCAGGTCTGGCTTTCAGTCCCCCCCCTCTAGTGCTTACAGTGAAGCCGGGAAGTCTCCTACTGCTGTTTTCAGATTCACTTAAACTATTGTGTCACTTGAACAAAGATCATGTCCTTGGTTCCACTTTTAGAATATCTGCTTGGTTTCAGCACTAAAATCAGAGTTTGTTAGGAGAGAATGTAAGTGTCTTCCACTGTAATCTGTATGTGACTGCACAAATAGCTCTTGTGCCACACCTTTGTGTAGTTTCCCACGTGCTGTATTTGCTAGTAGGATGTGTGTATGCACGTACTGATCTCTTAATCTGTAAAAAGCTGCAAACATCCAGGAGATTGACTTTTTTTCCCCTGCTGTATTTATTCAATATCTTTTCAGCAAAATGTATCGACCACTATACCAAGCAGTGTGTGGAGAATGCGGAGCTGCCCGAAGGGGAGAAGAAGCCTGTTGATGAAAGGCTAGAAGGGATAGTGAACAAAATGTTCCAGCGGTGCTTGGATGACCACAAGTACAAGCAGGCCATTGGCATTGCTCTGGAGACACGGAGGCTGGATATCTTTGAGAAAACCATCCTTGAATCGGTATGTGCAAAGGGGCAGGATATGTGTGTAGTTAGTCGCTTGAGGTATGGATCCAGAAGTGAAGCACAAAGATGTATGTTACCGTGAAATTTACCCTGATTTGTATGAACAGAATCAAAGATGAAACTAGGCTGGTTTTGGTTCAACACACTCATGGAAGGCAGAGCCACTCAGGGCTGTTGAGTACAGAAAGATTTCTACCTTTAAGAAATCCCTGAGCTGCAATTTCCTGGGAGAATATTTCCAGGAAGCTTGGCTATGTGCCCTCCCCTTAAGGTCTTCCCTGTCAGCTACTAGCAGAGATATGACACTGGACTGGGCAGACCTTAGGTCTGGTGTAATGTAACAACAGCTCTTTTATTTTGTTGTGCCTGTCATCTGTAATTCACTCAGGGCAGGGATACTTAGGGCTATGTAAATGATTTATTTGTGGCAGGCAAAACAAAAAAAATCCAATAGTTGGATGAGCTGCTCTGATTTTCAGTAAGTGGCCGTGTGCAGTCTTAGCTTGTCCCCAGTGCAAGGCAGTAGAGTCTGGTGTTGACATCTTTCACTGAGGGTTTAAAGTAAGTCCTGGTACTAGTAATGGCAGTAAGAGAAACATGCCTCTGGTCATTGCAGCAGCTCAGCAGTTGTGTGTCATTCTTGCTATGCTGCAGTATCTCAGTCGTACATCAGACACATGGTTTAATCCTTAAAATTTTACCACTTTTCAGTTTATAGCTTTCCCGTATCTTGTGGTGTCTCCCATTTCTGTATCTGGGAATGATAATCATTAGACACCCATCTTGCTCTCTCTGTTCTGTTTGCTGTACTATACATTTACTGACTTCATTGCACATTATGAATCCCTCATTTCAAATTACCATTCTGAAGTCTAGCAACTAAATCTGTATCTGAGTCTTCAGCAAGAAGTATGTGTGTTGTGGATCTTTTCTTGGTGCATTGTTTGTTTTCCTGATGCTTTATGTTAGTGCAGTGAATTTAACTGCATTCAGAATGATTATTCAAACAAGAAAGTTGAAGGAGAGGAAATAGATATTGTACTTTCATATGTATCTTTCCACATGTTTTAACTACTGAATTAAATATTTGTTCTATACTTTTTTGATGGTATTTTTTCTTTAAACTGCAATACACCTGTGTATAAAATTTTCAGAAAATGGGAAAGGAAACAGTGAAGGTTTATATGTGCATGTCTTTTCTTGTGCTTCTTAAAATAAAAAGGAGGTAGCTTTATTTTAACTTCTAAATTCTGCTTGTCCGAATCTAGACTTGATATCCCTGAATTTCCTTTCAGAATGATGTACCTGGGATGCTAGCCTACAGTTTGAAGCTCTGTATGTCTTTGATGCAGAATAAACAGTTCCGTAATAAAGTCTTGAGAGTTCTAGTTAAAATCTACATGAATCTGGAGAAACCAGACTTCATCAATGTGTGCCAGGTAAATGTCATGGAGCAATGTTTAAAGATCAATCAAAAGTTACTCTAATTTAGTTGTATTTGACATGACATCTGTATGATCTCTGTTTTATATTTAGTTGAATGAAATGTCTTTTCTGGGTTGCATGCTTCAAATATATATAAAAATGAAATCAACCTGAAAAAGAGATGCAAATATTGCACATTTTGTCAATATATAAAGAAACACATTCAAAGGCAGCTTGGGGGCCTGTACAACTCGAGACAGAATATTTCAAGCCTATGTAGGGGGTATCAGGTGATAGTTTCATAGCTCAGAATTTTATTTATTCCTCCAAAGAACATTTACAGTGCTTTGTTTTTTAGTAAGCCATCATCTGAAAGTGTTAAGATAACCATTTGTGAAGTTGCTCAGATGTTCTCAGGCCTTTGCCAGACTTGGTATGCTGTGTACAAGTGACTCAGGAGAGTTATGCCTGTTCCATTTTAGCTGAGACATCCCGACAAAATGACTGATGCTTCCTTAATGTGCTTCTGAAACTTTTGTGTTTGGAAGGACAGCATTGTCAGTTTCCAAAGATAATGTTGCAGAACTAAGAAGGCTTGAATGGTGTGTCTTGAATTTGTAATACTTGATCTTGTTTTTAATCTGACCTGTGAAAATGTTTCAGATTTCTGTTCTCTCTACAGAGATAATTTTTCTTTCTTTGAGGGGATGTTCTGTGGAAGCTGCAGATGAGGGAATGGAGAAAGTGGAGTGTGACTTTGGCTAGTATTGCTTTTCATTCTGAAATATATAATGTCTTCTCCTGATTTTAATTGTTTGTGGTTTTTCTCTGTTCTTCTCTTCCTCCCGCTCAGTGCCTGATATTCCTGGATGACCCACAGGCTGTGAGCGACATCTTGGAAAAACTGGTGAAGGAAGATAACCTTCTCATGGCCTACCAAATTTGTTTTGATCTGTATGAAAGTGCCAGCCAGCAGTTCTTGTCTTCTGTGATCCAGAATCTCCGCACAGTTGGCACTCCCATTGCCTCAGTGCCTGGATCCACCAACACCGGCACTGTCCCTGGATCAGAGAAAGACAGGTAGGGATGCTGGCTTGAGAAGAGGCATAGTTGTCAGTTACAGTCCTGCTTTGGTGGAGCCTCCTGTTCTGTGTATGGATACAAGCAAAGGAGTAAATCCCCTTCATTTAAGTCAGGGTAACAGACAAGACTTGCTCTTTGTTCAGGGAAAAATTGTATTTTTTGAACAGGGGATTCTGGTAAGAAGGCATTTTCCTTTGCAGATGAGGTAAGCATAGTTCAGTTATTGTGGCTCAGTTAATGAGCAGTAATTCATTAAGCCATAGCATGAATTGCTCAGGAACACTGATGTTGTGTGGTCTTTTCAGCAACTTATAAAGCCGAGGAAAGGGAGAGTTCAAGCAAAAAGCTCATCGCAGTGATATGTGTGCAGTTTAGTTTCACATTGTACCTCGTGGTCTGCTGCCTGCTTGTAGGAAGAGTTTGCTCAGAGGATGCTGGAGTGCTATAGATCCTTTTGTTCTAGCAGTTAAAAAGAGCTAGTTCAAATCTGGTATTGTTAAAGTCCTGACATTGAAAACTTGAGCAGTGCTCAGCATCCCTGGATCTTAGCAGCAGGAAGCCACTGTTAAGAAAACCAAAGTTGGGACTAACCATTCCATCTTCTTTATTTCTTCTTTTGATACCTTCACATAATTGACAGTCATGTTTTAAACCTCTGTTTTTAGAGGATTGGTGAATCCAAGCTAAGGCTGCTGCCCAGTTTGTACTCCATCTGCTCTTTTACCACCATGTCTGTACACAGCCTGATCCCTACGCTGTCTTTGATAGTATGAGATGGAGAATGCTGCTTAGATCAAGCATGGTTACATACAAGGGCTTATGCAGCTGTGCGGAGCTAGGTCTAAATGCTTTTGAATCAGTGGTACAGGCATAGCAAACGTTCTCTCCAAGTGAAATAAAAGGCAAAATAATTTGTAAGTCAGCCTGTGAAGCATTAGGACAAGGTGCTAACAACAACTTAGTTACGTTTTATTTTCATTCCAACACTCAAGCATCCATGCTAATAGTGCTGAGCTGAGGGCTTCCAGATGAGGATATAATTATCCTGCCTGTCTTGTTTGTTGACCTTGTTTTCCTACCTATCTCTGCCTGTTCATTCCCTAAAAGCATCTCCATTTTCATTGTTTCTATTGATGGAATAAGAGGTTGGGGTTTTATGGGCCTTTGTCTTCAAGTTCTCTGAAAATTGAACTGGGGAGGAATTTGTCAGGACAGAGGCTGACTATCTGGAGGTCATTGCTTAAAGCAAGTCCTGTTTCCAGTCATTGTTTCTAAATCCCTGACTACTCTCTCAGGACTGTGCTCGGCCATAATTACAGTGCTTGACTAGTTATGAGTGATGAACTGAGTACCATTTTTCATTTTTATTTTATTTCATTTCAGTGATGCTATGGAAGCAGAAGAGAAACCAGGAAGCACTTGTGCAGGGAAGTCTGCAGAAATTGTGAGTGCCATTTTCAAAATATGCCTTGCTTAGTTTTTCCTTAAGTATTCCCTTTCAATCTCTGGGGTAGCTGAATTGGTTTGGCTAATGAAGAATGGAATTCTACTTTTGTCTTCCTTGAAGACAAGGTTACAGATGCTTTCTGAGAATGAAATACCTGACAGTCTTAAAGTCTATCAGTTCCGGTACTGAAACTAGCTGGAGAGTAGGAAGTGGCTTGATTTTGGCAGGAGTTACTGAGCCTTGAAAAAGGGGACGGGAGGATCTGGCTCACACATTTACTTTTTGTTGATATTGAAGTACCTAACTCATTCCAGAAGAAAGGGCCTGAAATTTGGCTGCTGCCGAGAACCTTAGCTGATGAATTTGATGCATTCTTTTTTCTTCTCCTGAAATCCAGCTCTAGTTCTGACTGGGCAGAACTGATGCTGTTCTGCAGGAATGGCAGGAGGGGATGCTGATGTAACATTTCCTTCATGAAGGAGGAAGGTGTTGCCACTGGCTGGCATGCTGGCTGTGTTGCTGGGCAAGTTGGTTTAAAATTTTTGTTTAGTTTATTTTCTTAATTTCCAAGTACACTTCTAACATGCACATATAATTGCATTTCAGCATGTAGAATAGCTGATGCTATTCTGATGCTTCTAGTGCTGGGGAAAAGAGATGCTACTAGAGAGGAAAGTAAAATACAAGACAAGTTGATGTGTTGGTCGTGTTTGTTTTTTGGTTCCCCCCCATGGTGCATGTTTGCAAACTACACTTGAGAATCTTTGAGAGTTTTGCAGATCATTGAAAAATTCACCAAGGGCAAACAGAAGTGTTTTCTTTAAATGATTTTTCCAAAGAAAACAAAAGGAGTTGCGTTTCTTGCCTATCCCCACCTCCCCCGAAACCTGTAAACGGGGGTTTTGTGCAGGAAAGGTGTCTTGAATCAGTTTCTGCTGCATTGGCATTGCTGACTGTGCCAAGGGACAAGTACATAAAAACAATATGTGGCCAGATATTTTCTTAAGCTTAATCTTCCACAATTCAAAATGCTGACTACAAAGAAATAATTGAAGGGATTAGTTTTTAAGGGCTGAACTGCTTATGCTTGACTGGTCTCTAACCAGCTAACAATATCAGTACAAAGAGCTCCAGTGTACTTTTCACCGTGCTCAGAAGGAACTTCAGGTGGAACTTAATCTGTGGAAACTGTTCCATCGTGAAGGAGGAGGCTTTCTCAAGGAGCTCTGGAAGATGAATGTATTTGGAGATTCTTAGTTCTACTAGACACTGTTCTAAATAAAGCCTGTAGCTCACAAGAATGATGCTGCAATTCAGCAGGGTTGTGAAGTGTTGTGGCTTTGTGGTCCTCTCCATTAAAACATCCATGAAAATACAGGTTTGCATTTGTAAAAGAGGTTACCTATTGCAGCAGACTCATTGTATCTATAAGGCCAAGCAGCAGCTTGCAAAATATCAGCTGTCACTTGTATCCTTTTGCTTTTAATGAAAGAATACATTTCAAAGAGTCTCTTCTCCCACCTTCACTGTTGTGCACAAAGGGACTCTATTTAGTCTGTCAGGTTTGGGCTTGTGCAGTAAGGGCAGAAACAACGTCCTTTTAGTCCTAAAACCTGTTAGATTTTTGGAACATGGTGATGGGAACGTACTAGAGTGGCTTCTCATCTTTTAACAGAGCCATATCTGGATTCAATGTTTTATTCTTCTTTTTGTTTGCATGTGAAGAACCCAGAGCCTAAGGACCAGATCTCAAAAATGATTAAAATTTTGAGTGGGGAAATGGCCATTGAGTTACATCTGCAATTTTTAATACGAAATAACAATACAGACCTCATGATCCTCAAAAACACAAAGGTAAGAGACTTTGTTAGATATGGTTGTCTTGGATTCATCTGATTTACCCTGTGTTTGTTTTGACCACATTGCTGTCATTTTAGAAAATTGCTTTATATTTTAGCACGATCTCCCTGGGTTTTGAGAATGAGTTTGTGTTTTAGTCATTATCAATTTTTAAAACCTTAACCTCAAGACTGAAGAGGTGATTTCACCCAAAGAAGAGCATGCAGTCACACTTGTCAATTTACAGCTAGTATAACCTAATGACAGGCTGCTGTTAGTGTGTTGGGTTTGGTATTTTTGCTTGTAGGTTGTAGAAACTAATACTTTTCTCCCTCCTGTTTTTTGGTGGGTTTGTTTTCCATCTGGTCAATAGGATAGACAGACTCACTCTTGAGACCATGCCTTCATATGGGCTAAAGAAATCCTGATATGTGCTCAGAGACTCATTCCGCATTGAAGACAAAACTGATCAGATACTTAATGTAGGCAGTGTTAGTGAACCAAGTAACTGATTTTGTTTTGGAAGGTGTTACTCAAGGGTGGGCTAATGAAAGCTTGACAGTAAATTAGACTTTCTTAAGCTAAATGACTATTAGAAACCCTAGGGTAAGTTTTTTTTATAAGTGAATGAGGTGTACATCATCAACAAAAATGATAGGGAATGTTTGTCAGTGGGTTCATCTATTTCAGCAGGCACTTCAGATGTATTGGAAAATCTTTTCCATCATCTGGTTAAGTGCTTGGGAGTGCCCCTGCATAGCGTTCCAGAGATGGCTTGACAACGTCAGCAGCACATGCTCTGCAGTGCTCGGTTCTGGGAACCCAAAGTGTTGGGGGGTTCCAGTTACACTGCAATTGAAGTAATCACATCTGACAGAAACTCATAGAAAGGATTGGTTTGTACTGGAAAGATGGGTTCAGGATATATTAGAATGTATTAACAATCTATTAACTTTTAATTAAAGGGAAATTGCTAGTTAAATTGAGTGTAATTGCAATCCATTTTTCTAGCGTACACGCAAGCACGTTAAGCAGCCTCGGCCGTATCTTTTGCTGACTGGTGATCCTGATGTTTTTGTTCTTTCAGGATGCAGTGCGGAATTCCGTGTGTCACACGGCAACGGTTATAGCAAACTCCTTTATGCATTGTGGTACGACCAGTGACCAGTTCCTTAGGTAAATCTATGGCAGGGAAGCTCCAGTGTCATTTAGAGGCGTTTGAACAACTTTGTTGCCCTACTCAGCTTGATGCTTCCAAAAGGGTTGTTGCAGAACTCTGATGGGCTTAGAGAAGAATAAACAAAGTCTCAAACTAATGTGGAGGCAGAGAGGAGAAGATGGAATTGTTTCCTCTATCCTCACAAACTGGCTTTGACTGCTAACCATGTAAGCCATTTGGAGGGTGGAGATCTGGAACTTCCTATTTTCTTTATTTACTAGTTGGAGAATTTCTGAGATGACTTGTCTTTCTTGGTGGAGACTGACATTGCTGAATGATGCTTGGAAGGGAAATATCAGGGCTGACCTTAACAGCGACTTGAGGAAAGCTCTAGAAACTCTTTTAGAGTTTTTCCCAGAGAGTTGATGGGCTACATGTTTAGCTGTTGCTCTCTTATCTTTTGCTGTGATGACCAGTATCTAGAAGGTTGATTATGATGAGCCAAAAATCAGGACTGATGGAGAGAGAGAGAGAGAGAGAGAGATAAAATGAAAATGTCATTGGCCTTCTTGCCCTTTGGAGCTGCTTTCTATTTTGAAAGCAGTCTTTAGTGCTGTGAAACCCTGCTTGCAGGATGAGAAATGGGCTGTAGGAAAAACTCAGCATAACCTTTCTCTTTTTGTCTTCCAGAGACAATTTGGAGTGGCTGGCTAGGGCTACTAACTGGGCTAAGTTTACTGCTACTGCCAGCTTGGGTGTTATACACAAGGTAACGCTGCATTCATTTCCCTCTGTTCAATGTAAAAGCTTGACTTGTGAGCACTGAAAAGATTGAAATAGAGGTTCTGAACGGTGCCTGCACCCCAGTTTACCTAGTCTATTGCAAGGCACAGCTGTAACACAGTTTGTGTCTTTGCACTAAAGAAAAGCTGTGCTTTATGGAGTCCATCTCCTCTCACAGACAATGTAATTTACAGCATGTTTTGCTGAGCATCAGAAAGGTGGTAGGGGGAACATGGCTCAAGGAGAGACCCTTCTTCCTAGCTTTTCTCTTCTTTTGTGAGTTGAACAGAATCAATAGTTGGTAGCTGTTAAAATTGCAGGTGTATATTTCTGAAGTGGTTTGTGGACAGAGTCAAAGTCCTTCCTGTAGTAAGTTTGAATGGCCACCTAAGTAGTGGTCATTTTCTTCAAATTCATTCAGAGGAAGGGAAGGCTTATTTAAAGCTGTTTTGAAATAGCAAGAAGCCTTTGTAACTGAGCATTAAAGTGCTCTAATGAATGAATTCTAGTGTTGCTTCAGGTCAGATTTGTCCTGGTTTAGACCAGTGACCAAGTGACTGATGAATGCTTGTGTACTGTGGTTAGCAAAACCCCAATACAGAGAGATTCTTTGCTGATATGCATCACTAAAAGGCTGGTTTTTTGCAAAGGAAGCAATGACTATAACATCTTTTCTTCTAAGTTGTTTAAATATTAATGTGAAATGTTTGCATCCAGTCTTTTTTCATCTTTCACTTCCCATTATCTTCCTTTCCTGCTTGACACTGGACGTACAGGGTCATGAGAAGGAAGCATTACAGCTAATGGCAACATACCTACCCAAGGACACCTCTCCAGGGTCAGCCTACCAGGAAGGTGGAGGTCTCTATGCCTTGGGTCTCATTCATGCGAACCATGGTGGAGACATCATTGACTATTTGCTGAACCAGCTGAAGAATGCCAGTAATGATGTAAGTACTGGGTTCAGTGAGGAACTTTTGTTTTGTTGGGAATATCCAAAAGGATGCTAGCTAGTTTAGAAGTGGGGGTAAGAGGTAACTAAGACCACAGCAGTAGTGTGATAATTTCACCCCCTGTGGGCTTTAAGTGTAAAGTTTGGTTTTAACAATGTGTTGCTCAAGGTATAGGTAGGCTTTTTAGGAAATTGTTAAATATTTGACAGTGAATCTGGCTTTATCTTTCTTACTGCTTGTGTATCAACCCTGTTTTGTTACCGGGCCTGCAGTATTCCAACACTGCTATTGCTTATGGCTCAGCTCTCAAAGGAATAAACAGCAAAGCGCCTCTGCTGCCCTGTGCATTTAATGCATCTTATACAAAAAGAAGTGGTTTACTTCACCACTTTACTGTCTGGAGACCTCTATGGAAGTATCTTTTCAATTTAGGAATAGATTAGTATTTTTCCAGCACACTCCCTTTTGGGGAAATTTCAGACTACTTTAAAAATTCTGTGAACGGATCCCTCTTGTCTTATTGTAAAAGTACTGCCTTTCCTGTGTCTCTTGTTAGAAGAAAAGAGGATGTAGACTGTTTAAGTGGTTACTGAGTTACCTTCCTATTCAGTTCTGTTGTTATTACTACACAGCAGTTTTTACATGTGGCAGCAATTTATGGTTCAACATAAATCACTCGGTGGGGAAAAAGACTTTAAAGTTACTAGAAAGTCTTTTGTGCTATGTGTAAAGCTTCTGATACCCATTTATGGGCTTTTGAACTGTCATTTCTATTGTATTTTCTGCCTCTTTCATCAGTTACTGCCTGAGATGGTGAAAGTGGTATTTCTAACAGGTCAAAAGATCAGTTTGGGTGGTCTGGGGCTAACGGTTTGCAGCTTTATATTGATGGAAAGATGTCTGCTTCAGCTGAAGCCATATCGTTCCCTGTTTTACGATGACTGCACTTGCATATGCTTCTCTAGATCGTCCGACATGGTGGCAGCCTGGGTTTGGGTCTGGCTGCCATGGGGACAGCACGTCAAGATGTGTACGATTTGCTGAAAACAAATCTATACCAGGATGATGCAGTGACAGGTAAATGTTCTGCTTTCAGAGCAAATAACCATCTGAGGCCTTATCAGGCACCTGGGGTTTTGGGTGGTGTGGTCTGGTTGTTTTTTTTTTTTTCCTCCTGGTTTTCTGTTAGCAGCATAGATCACTTCTAGGTTGCCTTAGCTGTGTTTTATTTACTGACCTTTTCCTGATCAGTGTGGTTCTTCAGTTATGTGGCAGTAATGTTCAGAGGTCCTGTCAGGACTGGTCTGTGGCACTATACCAAATATTGATAAGACATGCTAGGTCTTTAAACAGTTCCTTATTTTACTCTATAATGTCCTCTGTCATACACTTTTTATTTAGTGTGATATCCAAAGCCATTTGTCCTTTTTATTTAAGAGATAGGCTTGGAGAAGTTTGTGGGGCCTATTGCTGCATTGGCAGGAGTGCACATGAGAATTATCTCTGCAGTTCTTGGCCCAAGGAAGAGAAAATTGAACATGGTAGCAAAGAGCACTAAGTTGTGGCTGGAAGGTTGTTATTACAAACACATTTGGCCATGAATAATGGCATTACAGGACGTGAGGATGTCCAGGAGTGATCTCTTGGCCTACATCTTGTATGATTCTCTAGATACAATATTTACTGCCTTGGGGAAGAGAATTTGCTTGATTTTTGTTTTGTTTTGTGGTTTTTGTTTTGTTTTGGTTTTGGTTTGTTTTTTTGTTTTGTTTTGTTTGGGTTTGGTTTGGTTTTGGTTGTTTTTCTGTGCTGTGCAGGTGAGGCAGCTGGCCTGGCACTGGGATTGGTTATGCTGGGATCTAAAAATGCTCAGGCCATTGAAGACATGGTTGGCTACGCCCAGGAAACCCAGCATGAAAAGATTTTGCGAGGCCTTGCGGTTGGAATCGCTCTGGTCATGTATGGGAGGATGGAGGAGGCAGATGCCCTCATTGAGAGTCTCTGCAGAGATAAGGTAAGTTTAGCTTTGGGTTAATCCCCAACCCTTTTGTTAAACAGGTGACCTTCCTGTCCTTTTGTGAAATGTCCAGCTACTGGGGGTTGGCTGTTTCAAACCAGGGAAGTTCTTACATAGGGCTGAAGTGGGGCAGTTGCACAGGTTGCTTCACTCAGAAATACAAGAACAGCAGTGTTTATGTATGAGGCTATTTTTTTAGTCTCATACTCAGTCTCCATAGTCCTGTGAGTAGCAACAATGAACAGAGCAGGGTGTAATGGTTAGAAACAGATGAGACTTGCTGTAGGTGGGTCATTCTCAAGGATCCAGTAGTGGTCAATATCAGATTGTGAATAAGAAGCAGAATGACACATCTGCTGGATACTCTCTCTGGCAGCTTGTGACATGGCAACTTTCTGTCCCTCTGAAATTGGTACTGACAGCCCTGCTTTGCTGATTGTCCCATTACTCATACTTAATGAACAGTTAGGCAGTGAGGCTACCTGTTTGCAGATTCCAGGCCCAGGAGTGGAATAGATTTAATGTCAGAATTACAGAGTCCCTGTTTGGATAGATGTTAATATTGATGCTTTCTCTTCCAGGATCCAATTCTCCGTCGGTCTGGCATGTACACTGTTGCTATGGCCTACTGTGGCTCGGGGAACAACAAGGCCATCAGACGCCTCCTGCATGTGGCTGTAAGTACCATGGGCTTAGAAGCACATAGCAATAAATTAGTGGTGAGAGAGTAAGTGCATCACTTTGACAGGCTTTGTGTCTACGAAGTTAATGTTCTGGTCTGAATCAGAGATAGTGAAGTGATGAAAGCTTTCCTTAATACTATGCATAGAAATAACAAGGACTTCTGACATTAGGATAAATAGACTTTCATTAGAATATTTGACCTGGTATCACAAAAAAGGCACCTATTAAAAAATAAAGCATGATCCTCAAAAAGTTGGTAACAAGTTTGCAGTGAATAGTCTGTGTAGTGATGGGCTGGAGAAGAAACAAGCTGTAAAAGTTGAGGTCTGCCTACTCTTTGGTAGGTTTGCAGTCACAACATCTGAACAAGGTTGAGGCTGTTTCAGCCAAGACTTTCTTTCTCTGTAATCCTGTCTTGGTTAATGTGTGTGCCTGACACACGGCTTGAAATGCTGCAGAGTCCTCAAGTGTTTTAAGTATATTCTGAATGTCCTTTTCCTTTTTTAGGTGAGTGATGTGAATGATGACGTGAGGAGGGCAGCCGTTGAGTCACTTGGTTTCATTCTGTTCAGGTACAGCATCTTCCTTGGTCACTTCTCCAGCCTTCAATTTGATGTGTGTTATATTTTCAGGAAATGTGTGTCCTATGGCTTTCACTAAATGACTCAATTGCAAATTGAATGGAGCTTGAAAAGTTTAAACATTGGGGAATAAAACTTGGTTCAGAATTAGAAACCTTCCTTAATGTTCAGGAGATACTTAATGAGCCTTTCTGTAGGTTTTTGAACTTACAGCTTAACTGTCTGAATAGAGCTAGATGAAATTCACAAATAGAATGAAAACTTACTATCTGCAGGATTGAGAGTTAATTAAAAATCTAATATACAGTGCTTGTGCCAGGCCTCTTAAAGGCTGCAGTACTCGAATATATTTGCCTAATTGCTATCTAAAATGTTCCTGGAGGTTGTGACTTCAGTAAAAATAACGTCAAGGAGGATGTTGAAATAGTCTTTGGTTTTTTTCCACTGTTAAGTCCAGTCTACTGGTCTTACATTATGATGAAGTAAGCCCATCACAAAATAATGATGCTCACTTTGGTTCATTAAAGTGAAATTTGTTACTGAACTGGTATTTTGTAGTGCTTTGTAGTTCCTTAGGTAAGAGGTGTTTGTTTCAGGTTGGGGCTTTTAAAATTAGTTTGGGGAATTAGAAGGCTCCCCAAGGAGTACACCTTCATCTGTTCATACCACAGTCTGTGTAATCTGAGCGCTGAGCCAAGCTGCAGACTGAGTGTGTCTGAGAGGAGGTCATGCAGACTTGGGCCTAGGACTGTAGTTTAAGATATTTGTTCACATCTTATTTGGGTTAATGGTCTATAAACACAACCTTAAAAGCATTAACAAGTGCTTAAAGATGGTATTAATAAACTGGGTTATTGATATGGCCAGTCAATTAACCTTGTAATTAACCAAGTTGTTCTTCATGTAAAAATTACTCCATTCTGGTTTATCTGAAGCATATTCTGTCTGCAATTAAATGTAGTTTACAGACTGAATTCCCCCTGTGGGCAGCAGGCGTCCCCCAAGAGCTTCTGCTCTGTTGCTTTTCATGAGCACAGATCTTTCCTTGCTGCATAGCACTCTGTGCCTCTCCTGAAACCAAAGGGTCTGTTTAACTGGCTTCTGCAGCTGTGTACAGAAGGCAAATTCCATGCAGGCCTTCCATAGTTTCTGGCAGCTTTTTTCCAAACAGGTTGTACCAAAGCACTTTTGATCTCTGATTTCAATGTAATTTTTCTTTTCAGCAAATGCAAAACATAATTGGATATTGATAGATCCTACTAAAATGAGAAGCTTTCAAGGCTTTGAGCTAAACCATTTACCGTGTGCTGACATCTTCTTGGATCAAGATAGTTTTGGGCCTGTTCTCTCTATATTCAGCAATGAGGAAATTAGTGACATAATTTTTGACTCTTTCACCTGCTTTGCAGTGTTTCAGATCTTACCCAGCCCCACTCCCTTTCTGGAGGGGCACAGTTCAAAACCTGCTTGCACAGTAGGAAGGAACATTTCCTTGTAAATTCCAGTGTTCACCTTACTTGATAGCAAAGGGCTAAAACTTTCTATCTGCTGGATTCTGGAGGCAAAAGGCTTGTTCTAGGCTGTTGTAGTTGGTAACACTTTTCATTTGAAAACTTTCATAAAATATATGATCAGTAGTTTTGTTTTAAGACATGTCACATGCAATGAAGTAAGGAATTTTCTGCTTGGAGAACCCCACAAATTACTTCCTGTGTTATAAACCAAAAGCCAGGTTTCAATTCTGGGAAAGAAATGTTGCCCATCAGTGTAGCAGTGTTATTGTTTTGTTAGGTTTTTTTACCATTTACTCTGTTCCTGCTGGCTGAAGTTAGCATGAGTTGTGTGCTCTGTTCCCCCTTAACACTGCAG
Source organism: Megaceryle torquata (assembly GCA_024611175.1). Lineage (NCBI taxonomy): Eukaryota > Metazoa > Chordata > Aves > Coraciiformes > Cerylidae > Megaceryle > Megaceryle torquata. The sequence continues at coordinate 15,700 of JANIJG010007176.1, forward strand.
GCATGCATGAAGAGACATAAGGAGCAAGCGGACTGTTAGTTGGTTAGATTTTATGACTAAAATGACATTTCTTTCTTAGGACTGTTTTTTTGTGAAGTTATGGAATCATAGAATCCTAGAATAGTAGAGATTGCAAGTGATCTCTAGAGATCAAGTCAACCCTCCTGCCAGAGCAGGATCACCCAGGGCAGGCCACACAGGAACAAATCCAAGAGGATTTTTAAAGTCTCTGGAGCTGAAGACTCCACAGCCTCTCTGGGTAGCCTGTTCCAGGCTCCTCCACCCTCACAGTAAAGAATTTTTATCTCATGTTGAGGTGGAACTTCCTGTGTTCCAGTTTGTGACCATTGCCCCTTGTCCTATCACAGGGCACAATGGAAAAGAGACTGGCCCCTTCTACTTGACACCCACCCTTCAGATATTTGTAATCATTAATAAGATCCCCTTTCAGTCTTCTCTTCTCCAGGCTAAACAGCCCCAGGTCTCTCAGCCTTTCCACATAAATCTTAACTGGATTTACTTGTCTTAAAGTCCACTAATACGGCATTGAATGTGGCACAGTCAGTGATCTGTCAGCTGCTAGGTGTACAGAGGGTTTGAATGAAGTCTTCTGTAATGGGAGGTGAGCCTTCTGTAGCACAGTGCCCTAAGCCTCTGAAATTAATCTCGGGTGAAGGAACATGACTGCTCTTGTGAGGTCTCAGTGAACTTTTTGTATATGGTTCTAGAAAGGGAACTGTGAAGGCAGGATTGAAAAGATAATTTTTTTTTTTTTTTAATGCAGTCTACATTTTTGTTGGGAATTCATACCATTTCTGTGGGGTTGAACATGCTGGAGGTATAAGTTTATCTGCAGGGTTGTATACTATGGCAGCAGGAATATGCACAGGCTTGGGCTTCTGTCTGTTCCCCCTTTAGGAATAATAAAATCCATATAAGGGTGGGGGTTGCACAATCAGAGGGTGGTAATTTCCTTAAAAGCACCACTGGTGAACATGGCAGATCTCCTGACAGAGCTAGAGCTCTCAAATTTACTTTGTCATAGATACCTGGTTTGTTTTTTTCTTTTTGTTACAACTATCTGTGAATAAATGTTCTTCCTCTTGGGTTTGAACTTAAAGTGTCATAAATGTCACAAAGCCAGCTATTTTTAGGTAATACATTTGCACAGCAGAACATTCTGTAAGACTACTCTGTCCTTGTTTATGTCTGTGAGTCTTCCTTGCTAGCACATACATGCAACCCTGTGTATGTCCAAGAGCACAGCCTGGTTTTGCTTTAACTTGAAGATTTTTTTTTTTTTTAAAGCACAGACTTTTTTTACTTTTTTTTACACTTTTTAATTACTGGAAGAGTTTACAGAAGAATGTGTGTGGCTACTTCATTGTTCAAAATGAATGAATCAAGGTTTAGATAGGATGTTCTAGTCTAGGTTAGTCAGTTTTGCCTAAGAATTACAAGATTAAATTTTCTAGTGTTGTGAAATACATCAAATTACCCACTTACACCATTCAGTAGTTTCCTTAGCATATAATGTCTTAGGAGAATTTCTATATTCCTTAACATAGCAAGTGAAAACAGCCATATGGCTTTCTTTAACTTAGTAGCAGTTGGTGTTTTTTTGTAACTGCAATATCTTTTATCTTCTCAGATAACTTAAAATGCACTTTCTGGAGTTTTCTTCTTTGTTGCCTGGAGCAAAGGTGAAAAGTTGATGAAATTCTTGCATCTGCAACAGCATTGCTAACTGTAATTGCTCAGCAAGTCCTGTGGCATACAGCTTGCTGGCTCTGGGACTTGGTAGGGCTTTTTTTCCACCCCTCTTGGCCTGCCTAGTGCCTTACAAGAAAATTAGGCACTAGTTATGTATTTTGCAATTAATTTTCATGTCACTATATTAAATAATCAGAAAATTCTCTGCTGTAAGAGAATTGTTTCAAAATTATCTCCTTCACTCACAACTAGCAAGACAATCAAATTATTATGGCATAAAACCCTGAGCCTTGATACCTTCTGCTTTTTTTTTAAATGGCCACCTCTCAGAGGAGACACTTTCAGGGAGAAGGTTATTTTAAAATGGTGCAGAGGCACGAATAAAGCTGAGCTGTTTGGAGATTGCAGTGTGGAAGCAGGGCTGTACAAGAAGCTGGACTGTGAAACAGCAAGAGGAGAAGTGATGTACTGACTTGGGTACTGTGATGTGTCTTCCAGTCCTGATACTTTAGCTAGGCATCACAGACAGCAAACTTACCTTATTGTTGATGTTTATGTATTTGTACTTTCTACTAAGTGTTTTATAAAATATTTATCATGGCTGCTGGAAAACAACATTTAAGGTGCTTGTGATTTCTGGTCAGCCTTTTTCTTTTTTTTAAGACTATTACAATGAGATGGAAAACACAATAAATTTAAAGTGGTTTACTTTTTGAAAACAAATCTTAATTTTTAGGACAAATCATGAATTGATTTTTGTTTACAATGCAGAGTGAGGTGTAATTGGTAGTCAGCTTTATTTTTATGCTGTTCTATATCAGAACAATGATGTAATGTGGCTAAATACTTTATATACAAAATGAGATGTAGGTGTTTTATAGATAAAACAACTCTGGTTAGGGAGAAGGCTTCAATGTCGGGTGCAGCAGTGCTTGAAAGTATGAACTAAAAAGGCTTAATGCTCTTCTAGCATTTAGAAGTCTGGGAAAATAGAGCCATAGAGAAGTAGGGTGTAAGTTGTGCAATGCTGCTTCTGCCTTGGTGCAGCAGTGTTGGGAAAAAGGGCAGGCGAGAGAACAATGCAGCCCCTGGAGAGTCCCAAAAGGAAGAGGTAGTCTCGTCTGATAAGTGTAGGCTACCCAAACATGGGGAGCTCGGCATGGCTTATGTTCAGTTCCTGGTTTTGGGATGATGCAAGTGAAATAGTAATGTTTCCTGCTTTTGTGTTCTTTGTGTTTACATAGCCTTTGATATTTTAATGCTATCTATTTGTTTTAGAGCAAACACAGATCAGGTACTTGGTTTTTTTTCTAGGAAGACTTGGACGGTTTATTTTTGTTAACTCCTACAACCTACCTTTATCCAGTAGGCAGATGGCAGATCTTCTGGGTAATTGAGTATGCTAACAAGTCACTCTAACGTGGTATGTGCAAGTGACTTTAGTGTATTAATTGTGAAGAAGAATAATTTAGTGAAACCTACCTGCTTGTTAATTCTTGCATAGGAAAGACTAAAAGGGTTTTGTTTACCCTCCAACCTATTTTATCTTTGCCATATTCGGGCTTCCTGGGGCAAGAGAACAAGGGTCCCTTTCAGTGTAAGTTAATAGTAACAAAAATCTTACTATAATCTGAAGAAGCCTTAGACTTTCACTGAAGTCTTTTGGGATTTGGAAATACCTTTATCTGGAGGCATGAAACTGGAAACAGCTGGGTGTCTTCACTGACCAAAGTGTAGTCTGTTGGAGAAGTCCTTTGGCATCTGTGGCAACAGTTTTCTAATAAAAAATGTAGCAGTGCTATAGATTGCACAAATACCTTCATGGTTTCAAAAAATGCACAAAGATGTCTTGCACTAATTCTTTCCCTACTATTGTTTTATCTTTGTTCTAGACTATTTGTATGCATGAGATATATAAGGCTTAGAGCCTTATATCACTTGAGAGCTTTTGAAAAGCTCAGCAGGTGTTGTAACTTCCTACTGCAAACTAAAATCTCTACACAGATAAGTAAATTAATTTCGCTGTTTAAATGTGAGAGCCTCTTCAGCCTAGCTTGTTCCTGCTGAAAACTTAAAAGTATTCCTTTAGACGTCACTTTGCTTCTTTAGAGCTGAAAAGTACTGCCTATAGTGCCTGTAATAAGCATATAAGTTTACATCTAAAGATTTTCAGATCACTAAATTGCAGTGTGTATGAGAAGAGGGAGAGAAGACAGTCTAGTATGTTCTCACCTACACATCTAATTCCAGAAAGGTATCTTCAGTTTCTCAGATTATGCACACTAAGGTTTAACTAGGTAATTAATTTTAAGCAGTGAAACTTATAGTTAAATTGGTTGTCCAACCAAATCCTTGAATTTGCTTTAAAACTACTGTTCAGCAACTGAAGTTTGAAATTAAGTCATCAAAAATGCTGAGATTCTTTGAGCCATTAAATGAAGTAGAATTATTTTTCTATGCCAAAAACTTCCTGTTGTATTTCATTAGGCAATATTGGTGTACATCCTGCAGAATAAAAGGCTCATTTGTTGTGCAGGGTTTAACGAATTTGAAAATGAGTTGCTATCACCTGTCTGGAGCATTTGTAAAGAGGATCCTTTGGAGAGGAAGGAGCTCCTAATTTTTGAAAGCATGATGTTTTTCAGAGGTTGGAAGGAACCTTGATACCTGGATGCAAGGAATCTTAGATGCAGCTAGACAAATAGTTTGACATGAATTATTAAAAAATAAGAGTAAAAATGAATATTTCAGTAAGCCATCTTTCCTATTTTTGTAACTAGCTTCCTATTTAATAATCAAGAAGCTTCCTCTCCTATTCTGAATGGCAAAAGCCTTTCTTTGCAGCTGGAGAAAACAGTGTGTCTTATGGGAATGGACACTGACAGTAAGCACTGTGATGTCAAAGTGCCAAAGCAGAAATATGGAACTTACTTCTCTCCTGACCGTTGTTGCTGCCGTGTTGATGGTTCATTGCACCTTTACAAGGTTTACTGTACTTGCATTACTTTACCTTTTAAGGCTGATGTTACATATGACAGCTCAGGAAAAGATTTAGGGGAGTAATGTTTTTACTTTCTCATACCAGCTTGCAGTGCAGTGCTGTGGATTTTTCCACGGTAGGAAAACGGTGTAGGAAAATGACATTTTTCTATGAAGTACCATAAAAATACCAGTGTGCCTCTTGTATGCTAGTGACCAGCTTCATAGCATCAGTCTGTCTTGTAAGTTCTTTGACTTCTGCTTAACACAGGATTTTTTTTAACTGTATTTTGATGTATTTGAAAACTGATAATCGTGTGGCCTGGTGTGGCTGGGAAGAGTTTTATGCTTGAAGAATACAAGATAAGTGATGACTAAATTTTTATGTTTGCCTAAAAGTTTTCTAATAGAATCTGAACTAAACCCCTATGTCTTGTAGAACCCCATGTGGTTTGGGACTGGCCTTGTGAAGTGTGTTTTATATCACCACAGATGAGTTTAGTTGAATTTCTTTCTTCTCCGTTTCTTGAGGTAGCTTAAGGGTCGAGATTTGAGTTGGGTTTGCTTGGTTTTGTCTGTTTCATTGGGGTTTTTTTTAAGGTATTCCCTTTACTTGCATTTCAGGGCATTCATTCTGTTAGGCTTCAAACTCCCATTATTTTCCTCTCTGCAAGACTGCTGAGGTGAATATATTTATAGTTAGTCCTTATATCCATGTTTGTGTTGTAATTTTTAATTAGGCAGACAGAATATTGATTAAATATCTCCTAATGTATTTTAAATGATTAAACAAAAAAAAAAAAACCCTCCAAAACATACTTGTCCATTTTTCTTCTAAAATATATTTCTTCATAGGTTTGTGTGTTCCAGCTCAGCTTTGACTTTTGTCTGTCTTGCTTCTCTAGTAATGTAAAAAGAAATGAAACATACCAGCTAAAAGTTTCTGTGATAATGAGGAAAGTTGAACTAGATGACTGTTGAAGTTGTTATTTTATGCAGGATATAGAGGCCATAGAACTGGCCAGGTGGTTGATTTGGCATGGGCCAGATTCTGAAAGAGTTGAGAGCATTTAACTCCAGAGAGAGGAATGCCTTTGTTTTGGTTTGGTTTTTTTGTTAAATGGGAAATGCATGACCCCTTTCTTCTGTAGAAAGGTCTCGCGTTCTGCCAGCACATGATTGCAAAACCCTTTATCAATTATTATTTAGGCTTCTACCTTTATGAAGGAATCTGGAAGCTATAAAAATACTTCACAACCAACATGTGGAAATATATTTTATATATTTGTGTTACTTAAAGGTGATGCTCGTGGATGCAGTTTTCAGCCTCCTGTCTCACTTCTCAGTACCACACGAGCACTGTCATCCTTAGTTACCATGCAACAAACTTGTACTTTTTTACAGTAACTTGCATTGACTCTTACTTTCAGTCATGTCCTGCTAATGACAGTAATCATTTTGTTCAAATCTGTTCTTGTAGATACAGTTGCTAAAAAAAATCTCCGCCATCCATTATGTTGACTTTTTATTTCATAATTCTGCACCTTCTTTTAATCTTTATTCTCCCTTTGTCCATGTGCTTTCTGAGTGTGTTACCTGAGTTCTTAGCTTGTTTGCTTTTTTAGTGGACAACCAATTTCTTTTTATGCTTAGCTTGGTAAATGGAATCTGTGTGTTTTCTTGATGATGTGTTTCTGTCTAAGGAGAAATTTCCTTTCTCCTTAGGAAGACTGGACTTTTGATTAGTCACTAGCCTGTTCGGCTGAGGTTTACTGTTGCTGACTAAATTCAGTAACTGGAACACGTTAAGCTTCTATTTATGGTTACTAAAATTGAGAAATTTATATTCTGGCCTGACAAAATACATCTTTGCTGGATGAGACTTTTTCCAAGGATTGTTTCCTGTTGGTGGAGTCTAACCATTGATTATGAGGAGGCCTTGGAATCATTCTTGATGGGACACTTAGGGCAAATTGCTTCTTGTGTCATTGCTCATTGCAGGCTGACAGTTGTGCAAGACAGGGTAAGGCAGAAGAGAACTGTTGCCTCTTGCTCTTTCCAGATGCTGTGAGCCAGTTGTGATTTTCCTGCTGGAAAGGGGAAAATTTAAGTTGTTGCTGAAAGTAGAATATTGCTGCCTTCTGCATTAAAAGATTTTGTTTCTTCAACATGGATTTAAGTAGTAAGAGAGTTTTCAAACATGACTGCTTCTTATTCTCTGGCTCCTGGGAAATACCCCCTCAAGAATGGTGCTGTGCCCATTTGCCTCTCGGTGTTATTTCTTCTGAAGGCTCGTTTCTGTACTGCAAATGATGCTTTTATTTTCTTGCTGTGATCACTCTGTCCATGGATGTGATTGCAATTTTATGGGGTTCTGGAGTGCCTGTTTAGCTTGAGAGACACTAGTCTGTGATGTTTTCAGCTACGTACCTGGAAGTCCTATAGGGTTCTTTGAGTTTGTTTTATTCCTAATCCCTTGAGCTTAATCTATGTCTTATTAAAGGCTTTTGATTCTCAAATAATTTTAGATGTAGGTATCTTTCACAGCTATAGCAGTCATTCAGGTTTGCCTTTTAACTACAGGATCCTCTTAAACTTTGATGAAAGAGGAGTAAAAGCAGTTAGAATTTATTCTAAAGTGGCTGGGGGGAGGGGGGGGGTGGGACAGTGATGGACAAGGAGGCAAATTACTGTAAGCACCACAGAAGTATTTTTAATACTTTCTCCTGAAACTCTCTGGCAGTTGTTACATTAGGCTCTGTTTTGAACCTGCATATGTTTTAAATTAAATATGTTGCTCCAACATTTATATATATCATCTTTAGTACTTTCTGTTCTGCAGATGAAAAAAAAAAATGCAAGCCTTTTGCTCTACATAATTCTAGCATGCAACTAAAGAGCTTTGGAAACATTAAAAATTAAAACAAAGCCAGAGCTTAAAATTTTACTGTAAATGGAAACTATCAAAAAAATGGTGAGGTGGATGCTTACTGTAAGGATTCCAGTAATTTTGGGAAATCCAATTTCCCTTTCCCAGAGAGAGATTGTCTCAATGTCAGAAGCTCCTGATTTCCCAGATCATAGACTGTGGAAGCTTTTACAGTTTGAGGAGCGATTCTTTCTATGAATTTTGTGCTCTGATGGAAGACTTGAGCACGTTGAATACAGTGCAGGTTGGGATGTGCAATTTTATGCCATTAGTCCAACAAAATTATTTTGAACTAAGCTAAACTGTGAATGTGTGCAGGTCTAGACAGTGCTGTTGTCTCTTAAAAACTTGCTATTATTTTCACGTGAATTGAAAATAATGTAGCTGTGATTTTTTTTTCTACTTTGTGTTGACTATATTGGATGAGGAAAGGCTTTCACTGAAGTTCCAATGGTGATAAAAAAAGAAACTTGTTCATATAAATTAAAGGGACATTCTAGGCACTGGCTGTCCTGTTTTACTCACGATCGTGATGATGGTATTGTCCTATTTTGGTTAAAAGCTCTCCTTTTCCTAGTATGAAAAGAAGGGCAGTTTTCTGTGACAGATCTGACAATACCAGCCTTATGTGTACGTGAGAGTAGCAGAGATGAAATTTAGCTGGGTAAGAGATTCTTCCCACCCCTACAGTAAAACCACAAAGGGATAATTTCAGTACATGGAATTTTTTTCTCACCCTGCTAAGAACCATTTTTACCCCTTGTGGAATGGGCACATCTTTTGATCTCTGGAGTGAGTCATTCTACTTGTGATACACACACCCCTGGAGAACAAGAAAAGCTCGTACTTGGATGTGCAGTCTCAGCAGAGGAGCCTATTTGTAGGAGGCAATACAGTGAACTTGTGTGCTGTTTTGTTTACATAGAGTAAAGTTGAATTTAAATTAAAACGAGCAAGCTTGTATCCCTCTGCTAATTTCATCATAGGGCATCAGTTTACAGAGTGCTCTGTCTTCTCTGCCAGAACGAATTGTTAAAGTAGTGTTTGCACAGAGATGCTTTTCTTACAGAAATGTACTTTGAAAAGACTGAAGATGATCACTGAAGTCAAGTACTCAAACTGATGTAGCTTTTATTTATTTCCCCTCTTCCTGTAGTCTACAGTTCTGCATTAATCATTTATCATGGAATGAAGTTGTGGTTGCCACCATGGGGTTGGGGTTAAAGTAGAGGAGACTTTGAAAGAGAGGAATTAATATAAATTTATAAGATATTGCTTGCATAAATAACAGAAAACAATAGTATTTATACCCTCTGATAGCACAGTTACCTAGAATAATACATACAGTAATACTATGATATGGACTTGGCTGCCATTCCACTTATACATAGCTGACTTGTTCTTCTGTTTTATCAACTTCGTTCTCTGTGAGCAGCAATGTGTCCAGCAGAATGGCTGATGATGCTTGGATGGGTGAGCTTCTCAGCCTCATTGGGCTCTGGTACATAATGGGGTTAATCCCATTTCTCATACCATGCATGACAAAGAGCTTGGAGTTTTCTGCCACAGAGCTTCTGAAAGAGATTCTGCTGGAGCGCTTCCGAAGGGCTTTGATAGGCTTTGCGGTCCGATAGTTGCAAGTGATATACCTGCTGAAAGCCTCCCTAAATGTTTTGTTGAAGAGTGTATAGACAAGAGGGTTCACTCCTGAGGATACATATCCTATCCAAACAAATATTTCCATGAGCTTTTGGAAAACCTCCTTGTTACAGGAGTTGCACAGAACTGAACTTATGTTTGTAATGAAGAATGGGCACCACATCAACAAGAAAAGAAAAAATACAATTCCCAGAACTTTTGATGCCCTTTGTTCGTTGGTTATTGTTTGCATGGACTTCCTTCCGATCGTAGATGTTCTGCAGATAGGCATGTCACTGGACAATATCTTGTCCTTTCTGGAGCCATTTAGCATCGCCACCTTTTCTGGTGAGGAGGCAGGAGTTGTGTCACGCTGAAATACTGTGGACACTGTTGACCAAGTGAAACGCTGAGGTGGCTTGTTGATCAAGTAGGCCTTCTTGCGTAGCACTTGGATTGTCAGAAAATAAGTGACTATCATAATAGCCAGAGGAATGAAGAATGCAGCCACTGATCCATATAGAATGAAGTCATGAAAACGATCAGGCATCAGGACACACGTGATGTTTGTAGAGTTGCCATCTCCATCTTCAATGCCCCTGATAGGGATTGGAATAGCAATGCCTACAGGAGAAAAACCAAGTACATCAGCATATGATAATCATTTGCAATCTGTTGTTTGGGTCTGGAGCCTCAGGGTCTCTAAAGAAAGGTAGTTCCTGAGCTCTAGAGCAGGCACAGGGTGACAACATGAATTATTGAAAGCATCACGTGGGTAATTGGGCAAGTGGTACTTTGTGAGCCTTGGCAAGCTCAGCTTTAACAGAGTGCCCTTTCTAAGGAGATTGGGCCTAACCCTTAGTGATTGAGGAAGCTTTATAAAGTTGCCAACTTCTCAAGTGTGAAATACATGAATTGCTTTGACTCTAGTTGTTAGAATTAGTACAGCTTTTCTTCTAGTGAAATGTGTCCCTAATGCCATCTGCTTGCTTCCTCCCCAGGGTAACCTTTGTACTTTTTGAAGAGCAGCTCTGTAAATATGTAAGACTTGTCTTTCCCTCTTATCTTAACCACATAAAGTGACTGCACACAGACAGCTGTTTTTTTTCACCCTGCTTGACTGTTTCATATATACAAGTAGTTAAATAGATGCCAGAATTAAGCACTGTGTGTTTGAGATGGATTTGTTGTTTGAAGTCTCTTGCATATTTAAGAGTGTTTAAATGAGGCCAGCTAGCTCTGTAATTCACCGCTCATTTAAGAAAAAATGTTAGCAATCTTGTCTTTTAAATGAAGTTTTTATAACCACTAAATTACAATCAGCACTTCATTTGCCAGCAGTCTGACACTACAACAAAAACAACAGGTTCCTTGCTGTCTGGTAAAGGTTATTTGTGCTGTGTTTCCTGATACCACATAATGAGATCAAGGGATTTACGGTATTCCTCTGCTACTCTGCTTACTCAAGTTGGTTGAAGGCAACAAGAGCAAAATGATTTCACCCTTCAGCCACTTGATCCCTTGCTTAATAAGAGGCACACCTTCAGATACAGCAGACATTTAAAATGAGGATTGAACCAAATTAACCTTTGATTTGGAGAACCCTGGCTCAGCTTCAGAGTACTGTTGTGTTAGATAAAAAAGAAATGGAAAAGTACAGTACTGATTAATAACAATAAATCAGGCATTAAAAGGTCAACTTTTAAGTGCCTTGTCATGCTAAGTTTCCTTTTTCTGTGATAAAATAGATAGCATCATTCTCCTATCATTACAGCTGTTCCAGAATTTTTTTTCAAGTTGGAATTTTTGGTTTTAGGCATGTATGCCTTAGCAAAGAAGGTGGATGTACCCATTCTCCAATGCATTATTGGCCTTCATCCAGAATAATTTTGTTCTTTCACTTGCACACAGAGCATACAGCACTGCGTATGGCTGCCTGCAGCTTGCATTATGTTATTTGAAGTATGTGTTTTCATCTCCTTAGCTCATTTAACAGACTTACTGTGTTAAGCGTGAAAGACAAATGAGGTGCCACAGGCATGTCACAGAGGTGGTAATATCATAAAAGTTTATATGTTGACATCTTTATGTAAACTCTTCAGGGTTTGTAGTTTGGAGGTTTTTTTTTTTTTGCATAGAAGTTAGCCTTTCTATATGGTATATTGCCAGTGCATCTCAGTCTTCAGTGTGAATGTTACCATTTACCTTTCAATCTGTGATGCAAGTAATTAACCTTTTTTTACTTGCTTCATGGGACATTTTAAGGCACAGATTTTTTTGCAGTATCTACTCAGCGCTTAAAATTGTGTTTGTGACAGAATACACTACCATAGAACATGAAATGTTGCTTTCCTAGGAGATGTGTTATGCATGTAGATACAGTCTTCTGATTTTTAGACTTTCAGGACCATGAAGAAGAGTAGTGATTATCCCTACTCAATCCTCACCCTTTCTGGCAAGCCTGATAATGAGCAGCAATTCAGGCAGATTTTTTTGTAGCTATGGATGATCCAAGAGGTGGACTTAGGCCAGCCCAGGCATTAGGGTCTGCTAATCAATGGTGCTTGGCCAAATTTTCCAATTTGGCCAGCTTTCATCTATTTAGGACATTAAAAGCTTTTGCATTCCTCTTCCAGTCTCTGAGTCTCACATACCTATTGAAATGAGCCAAACCACGATGATTTTGATGATTGTTGTAGCCCATGAATTGTACTGACTAGCCTGGATTGGCTTTTTAATCGCAATATAGCGGTCTAGTGAGATGGCACAGAGGTGCATGATGGAAGCTGTGGAAAAGAGGACGTCGAGGAACAGCCAGATAGGACACAAGGCAGTTGGTAAAGGCCAGGCATTGTCTGAAAGAGAACAGAAAACTCATTAGAATCTTAATCTTCTTGAGAGTTTTCAGTGTGTGGTGATTTTTTAATTATTTTTTTTTTCCCATTTGCATCAGTACCTTTGAGAAGTTCATGACGCTACAGGAACTGAGCTTTGCCACTGCTTCAGCTGGATTCTGTCTTATGCTTTAGTTAGCTCCTAACTGGCATGGTTGCTGCCATCATATTGATCAGGCTGTTTGTGTATTAAAAGCCTTTCCCTGTACTTTTGCCCTTTTAAGATGATAACCTCTTGGTGGTAAGGACTCTGGATAAAAGTGTTTTTAGAAAATGGGCATGATTGTGCTTAGTTCTTGCATCTTGCTGTTAAATATTTTCAGCTGTGTCTCCTTGACAGTCCTATGAGTCAAGGTTGTATTAAGTGGAGGAGATAATGGGTCATAAACTTTTATTAGTCAATCATTGCAGAACTGTGATTGAATCGTACTGGTAGTCTTGAAGAATCTAGTTCACAGAGTTTTAAAATGAGTTCACTGTGTCACTTCACCAGGTACAGTTGAGCACTAATGTGGCACTTCTGTCTCAGTAATGATTTTATAAAAGTTGAAAAGTTTTTATGCATATAGCTTTTTAAATTATTTTTTGGGGGGTTGTTTTATGTGTTTTGTTATGTTTTTGTTTGTTTGTTTTCCCCAAGAGCAATGGCTTGGTTTTTAGGTTTGGCATCCTGTTTCTTACAGTAGTTTATCTGCCTTTAATGTTAACCTTTATAGCTAACAGAGTCTATCAACTGCATTGCATCCAAGATAAAGGTTTTCTAGTGTTCAGCTTTCCAAAAGGCTTGTATTTTTGAAAGGTGAGTCTCCCCTAACAATGTTTACAATACTAAAACAACTGAACTGATTTTTTCTTTTCCCTTAACTACTTGGTCACTCACAAGTAGTTGTGTTGCAGTCCAGTGCTAGCAGTGTTTGAGGTGCACCTTAATGTTGTGTGTCTATAGGAATATTCTGTAGTCCCAGAGAAGAATGTGTGAACACAGGAGGTTGTTTTTTATTTCTAATGGTAGAAGTCAATCTGCTAAATATTCTCCTTCCTTACAAATTTAAACTGGACTCAATCAGTGGGCACATTAGTGGTATTGCCAGAGAAATCAGTTCTTCTTTGAATGACCATTAAGGAAAAAAACCCCAGGATATTTCTAACAAATCAGATTGATTTTAATCTCTTTGCTCTGAATAAATATATCTGTGTGCTGAGAATGCCAAAGGAGCTGTTTATTGTAATACCCAGTCTTATCAATGTGCTAATGTTGCAATAGTTTGAGTTTAAAAACAAATTTTCTTCATAATGTGACTGACAGAAATGATAATGGTGTGTGCTGCCGTATCTTGAATTATAAACTCCAAGGGATGGAAAATTTTATAAAGTCAGATATGGCACATACTTGTCTGCACTCTTACCTGTGTTGGGAAACCTCACTCCATCCATTGCCAGGGATGGATGGAGCCCCAAGCCTCACCCTTTCCCAAAGCAGTGGACTCCATCTGAGGATGATGAAAGCAGTGAGGCAGAAGGGGAAAGAGGAGGTCTATTTTCAAATCATTACCAGTAAACTGTAGCTGCGTTTTTCCTAAAATAGATACCATATTTGAAATTAGGCTTCAAAAGCTCATTTTGTCAGGCAGGTATGAGGAAGTTCTAATCAGTACATTAAGAAATACTTGTATTTAACGTTTCTGTCTACACTTATGGCTGGCAGTAAAGGTGTGGTGCCTTTCTAAGGGCGGGGGGAGGAGGGAAGGAAAACCAAAATGTCCTATGACTGATGTAACCAGCTGGGAGGAAAATAAAAATAAGGCAATGAAAAAAAATGCATTTAAAAGAAATAATTGATTTGATGGGCTTTAAATGTTTTGTCTCACTCTAGAAAAATAAATCTACTTTGACTCTCTGCTGAAGGATTAGTTCAGATAAAATGTGAAGGGAGGGTGTTCTATGTCTTGAAGCATGGCAGGTAACACAGCTGGATTTCAAGTGAGCAGTTGATAGTTCTGTTGGAGAGTGCTTATGTGCTGCTCCCTGCATTATAACTGCTTTTCTTCCTGGAGAATTGCCGTGTGATAAATCCTTTCCTTTTGCAGTTAATTTGCTCTTTGCAGAAGAAAACCCTCAAATATTTTGCAACAAGCAGCTCTTTTCCTTCTTTTAAATATAGATGCATTTAAACAGCTATCTAATACAAAGCAACCTTGTACATTTTTATGAGCTGTAAGAAATTTTGTTAGTTGATAAGTGCAGCTGAACAGCGAAAGCTTTGTCTTACTTTTGTCTTGTTTTGAACTGGATGCGTAAGGCATTAAGTTATCACACTCATCATTATAGCATTATGTACTATTTGTGTGTATGAGATGATGGTTTTTATCCAAACAAAATCAGAGTAGGCTGTAAGTGCAGTAGCTGAAAAGGGTTGAAGTATATGGTTATGATTTAAAGAAAATAAATATTGTGAAACTGATAGCTTAGTCTGGAAGGGTCACATCATGTGTAGGATCCATGCTGTGCTGTGTTCTGCCTTTGCTTGCTCTGATTTGTTGGTCACACCCATGTTAGATACTCTGTACCTAGTGTTTGAGGGACTGCTCTTAAGAGAAGATGAGCTTTTACCATACCTGTCTACCCTTGATGAATCTTTATTTAAGAAAAGCTTTATTTATAGGAAATACCTTGGAGATGTGTAATCCTTAAAACAAAGTATGGTATAGAAGAGCTGCCCTTGATATAAGCCAAAAGGATTTTTGAAAGCTTGGGAAAAAGCCCTGCTTGTGTACATGCATAAGCATGATTAAGAGAGATCTTTAAATAGACTTGGAAACCGTTTGTTCTTCTGCTCTAAAGGCTGCTGAAATGTGTTGCCTGTAAAGGATTTTACTGCTATCAGTGATGATTTTACCGAGATGGAAATTGGCTATTTTTAATCACTAGCTGACTTAAGCCTAGGTTTCAATCTTCAAACTGGTGTGCGTGCGTCTGTAGCCTGCGTGTGTGGTGGTCACCCTTGTGTTGGCGTTCAGCTCGATGGGCTGCACAGGTCTGGCGTTGCCTGGCTGCCCTCTTGCTGTTTCACCCCCATGGCTGCAGCTTTTGTTTCGCTGCTGCAATTGTGGCTTCATCAGGAGTTGTTCGCTGTCATGTAGTGGTTTGAATTTAGCCAAAGTGGGTTGGTTGGGTTTGGTGGGGTTTTATTTGTTTTGTTTCATTTGTTATTAGAGTTGCTTTGTAAGGAATAAACTTTTATTTTCTTATCTTTAGATCTGAGGTTTTGGAAAGTAGCCCTCCACTACCAGTTTTCTCTGGTAGTTTGCACAAACAAGAAGGGAAGATTTGCTGTGGTTTGTTATCAGTAATGGGGGAAGATTAAGATGGTGGTTGTTTGTGATGTATTTTTAAAATAAAGGTTTGCAGCCTAGGATGATCATCATTCCTTTCTGGTTTTAACTGGATGAATATCAGGAATATTATAAATATTTTAAAGATGGTAGATGCATTGTCTCCAAGTAACCCATAGCCCACCAAGCCAGGGACAGCAGACTTCTTCCTGCTGCAGGCTTTGCAAATGAGAGCATCTCTCAAGTTTATTTGCCAATTTAACTATCTGACGAACAGTAACATTTTTGCTTTCCTTCAGTAGCTCTGAGTGTTAGAAATTTGGATAAAGCTTTTGAAAGCTAGGTATCAGAGAAGGCAATTATTTCCTAATGTACCCTCCTTTTTTTTTTTTTTTTTTTTTTTTTTTTTTCAGAAGAAATGAGAAGAATTTAGCAAGCAATAAAAGCAATTAGCTGTGTGCATATTCTGATGCTCACACTCCTAAATTAAAATTGCAGTGTATATTTGTACGAGAGTACGTTATGGTCACTCTCAGAGTAAATGATCTGCTGCTCATCTTATTATACCTATGAATAAATCTGTAACTGACATATAAGTGAATAAATGTAAAAGGGGCAGCTTTTTATTACAATAACAGTCTATTTGTGAAGATTTTTCTGTTAAGTGAACGGTCAGGGTGTGGAGCCAGCAGCTGTAGCAGGGTTTGACTTTGAACGCTTTGTGACATACTGATTTTACAGGCAGGATCATCGAGTGTGACTGCACTTCAGTTCACACCTTTTCCCTCAAATATTGTCCACATAATTACATATCAGTCCTGAATCGGAAGCATAATATTTGTATTCTGTATCTAGAAGTTGCACGCAGCTATTTTGTTATTATGGAAACATTCAGATGTGGAAGTGCCAAGAGGCTGGATTTAATTTGCTCCCTCGCTATCAATGATTTTTCTACGTTCAAGTAGTTATCTGGCTAATGTAGCTTCAAGATTTAGACTTGTTATGCATTTATATGTCTGTTCTGTCTTCATTCCAATAACTCCTCATGTTTTGCTCATGCTTTAAACTTCTATAAACACCTCAGCATCTTCTCCCAGTCGGTGAAGAGGCAAGGCAGTTTTTCTGGTTGGCTGCCAAAAAGAGACTTATGTGCAAGAAATTTCAGTTTTAACCGCTGCTATGTGAAAGGCAGGTCACAGTTTTAGTTAATTGTAACAAATTTTGCTACTTTCTTACTTTCTTGTAAATTTCCTGCAACATGCATTTGTTTGACTTTTAAATTAAGATTCCTAACATGCTTTAAGCTGTTGTAACTGAGGTTTAGCACTGGACTGAGATATTAAGAAGGAATAGTCTTGTTATAGAGTTAAAAATAAAAGACTTATTAGTCTAGCAAAATGAAAACAAAACAATCAACCAAAAAACCCCCATAATCAAAACAAAAAACACCACCACCACCAAAAAACAACTTCACAAAATCCACAGCTTGCCTTCCCTTTGTATTGATTGCTAGTCCAATACTAGTACTTCTTCTGATTAGTAGTTTTATTTTTATCATTAATGAGGCTTTTGGCAGGACCTAAGCAGTTACAGTATCTGTGTATAAGTATGTATATACATCTGTTTCTTATGTCTACACACACACGTGCACATACACAATGTGCAAGGTTTTTGTAAATGACTGTGGGGTTTTTTTTCCAAGTTAGATATCATTATCCTGGTCATGCATGTTCATTTTTCTGTTTAGAAACTATTGCTTGAAAAAAGACTTATGGTCTCAAGACTGAATTCTGATGTCCAACTCATACTTCTGCTTAGGGAGCAGCAGTCTAATACATAGAAATTCAAACTCAAGGCATTTAGTGAATAAACACATTTGTTAATAAAGTGATACCAGTTTTCTGCAGCAAACAAAAGCTACCGATGGCCTTTCTGAAATAAAGTTTATGATTGTGTTTGCTTGTTGCTTGGGCAACTCTTGGAGATCTAGCATAGGAAAATTGAACTCCTGCAGCTTTTCATAATCTAAGGCCCAGTGGTATCTGTACCTTCAATATATTTGTGTAACTCTGTAAGTTTATTGAAAACCCCCTTTTTTCCCCTCTTCCCCCCCATTTGTCTGATACAAAAATAGACTACTTAAACTGTATTCTTAAAGAAACTTTAGGAGTAAAGGAGAGAGACTTTCCCATGGAGCTGCCTCTGCTTAGTTGTCAAAAGCAATATCTGAAATAAAGCTGGGCATGAGAGAATATGAAAAGGTCATGTTTGTTCTGTAATGAATAACCAGAAAGAAAATGTCACACCCAACGTATGTTCATGTAAAAAAATACCTATTTTATTCCATGTGATTCAGACTAAATGATAAGTCTGAGTCTCAAACATTAGGTACACAGATTGAGGCTTCCTTAGTTTGACACAATTTAATTCTTTGGGCTGCTTTATGACTCTGCTGCTTTACTCAGAGTGGGAGAAAATCGGTTTCTCTGAAACAGGTAATGGTAAAGTTTGGACCGACCATCTCTGACGACTTATGGAGCATGGAGTCAATACCAAGGTTAAATCAGGTTCCTGACTCCTAGAAAGTTCAAAACCTGTTTGGTGTACTGAACATATATGAAGTCTTCATTTTGCCTTATGTAAGAGGAGACTGCATGCATTTAGTGTAATATTCAGTAGAACAGATAAGATTATACTAGTGTTCTTAAAATAATATTACACTGTACAAAAGGTAATTTCCTATCTCCAGCTCCAATTTAGTATCAGTTCTAAATCTCAGGAGATTTTTTTCAAATGGTTTGTTTCAAAGGAAAAAATATCAACAGTGGGTATAGTTCCCATAAAGACATTAAGCTATATTAAGGTGAGAGGGAGAGAAGATTTAGCAGCCCTCATCCAAGTGATTTTTAAAACTGTAATGGTGGAAATCAAACAAGTTTTCTTTTTAAATTAGGACTCCCTAAGTTGTACCCCCTATGCTAGCCTGGTGAAGCAAACACTCTGTACTTACCAAATAATATTATGAGAAGGGCAATCGGCATCACAAACAGACCCACGAGCAAATCTGCCACCGCCAAGGACGTCAAAAAGTAGTTGGTAGCATACTGTAACTTCTTCTCCAGAGACACCGCCAGTATGACAAGTATGTTGCCCCCGATGGTGGGGATTATCACCAGGAGGATCAGTAAAGCTGCCCAACGCACTTTGTTTCCTTGTTCGTCGCTTGCGTAGTCCTGCTTGGGCTCTCCTGTTACTGAGAGAGGCGACAAAGATCCATTGCCAACTCCAGACTCATTCAACAAATGTAAAGGATGGGACATTTTTGTGTCCAGCAGAATGTATTCAGGTGTATTTTATGCAGGAATTGTATATGGTGTAAGAGTTCACTGTTCCTCTCTGTTCCAAGATGGTCCTGAAGAAAGGCCAGCATGGTCAGTATGGTAAACTGGTCATCTGCTATTTTGAGATACTGTAACCATGTCCAAGCTGGTATCCATTTTTAATTTATTTTTTTTTTCTGTGCTTTTCTGGGCACAACTGAGTCTTAAAAATTAATGTTTCATCTGTTGTCCATCTCTGGTTTGTAGAGTTCAGTGGTCTGGTCTCCCCCTTATAGCAAGGTTCAGGTTTCAGAAGATTATAGGCAACAGTTCAGTAGCTGTGAAAAGTAAGCAGTGCATTAGCTTCCTTTTTATTTTTTATTTCCACAGCAGCAAAAAGTGATAGAGGAGTTTGGATGCCAAATGGTTCCTTTTAGATACCGTGTACGTAGATTTGCTCTAAGTACAAACTGATGCAAAGGCAGATGCTTGCGTTGTGTGTATGCAACTCCTCCTCTCCCAAGTGTCTAGTCTCCTGCAGCGTGTGCGTAGGCAGATGGCAGTTCCCATATTTCCCCTTATTAAGAATCCTATTTCTCCACAGAGGGTCACCCCAAAAATATCTTTAGAAATGATGTATGAGGTTTCCGTTTTAATGTCTGCAGTTCCTAATTTATCAGGTGAGGGTCAGGAAGCTGTAGACAATAAAACACTGGTGACAGTCTCAAGGGGACTGTAAAGATTTATGGAACTCAGACATCTAAATTTACCCATTACTTGGAGGGGGGGTGAGTAAACCACTTGTTTTTGCAATCTGAGCAGGGCTTTTATTAAGCACAGCCTTTTCTCTCTTTCTCTGTCTCTTAACTCTGCTGCAGACTTAACACTTACATTTCCCCCTTCCAGCAGAGACTAAACCAGCTGTCACAGCATTAAGCTGAATGTGAACTCTCAGTTACCGAGATGATTTGATGTGTTGCAGCTTTCAGGTGAAGAAAGCCTTACCTCTCTCTTGCATTTTAGTAGAGTTCACTTTGCATCCAGGAAAATCCTTTGTCGTTTTCATCACATGGTGAATTTTAAGATAATATTTTTTCACTGTTTTCTGTAAAACAAGTTGTTAATTTGGCTTTGTTTTTTATATTTTTTCTTAAGTTTGTCTTTGTGTGCTTTTGTTCAGCACTTATATTTCTTCAGACACAAAGATTAAGATTTTCTATGTTGGGAGAACTCTTTCTTACCTGGGTGTTTTCTCCAGCTCTTGAACGAAGAAGAGTCATTCTTGCCACATTTTAAAATAAGACAGAAATAAGGTTGTGTTCATTTTTTGCTGTCCTTTATCTTCCATTTCAGTGATTTTACTGAAGTGATGATCAGCGTTTCTGTGCAGTTTTGTCTTTGTTCCTTAGCACAGCTTGCAGTCTGCTGCTACCTCTGCTTGTTGATCGACTCAGTCCAGCGTATCCAGCTCCAGTGCTTGCAAAAGCAGGGAAGTAAATGAGTGGGGGCTTAGCTGGAAAAGAGCCAGAGAGGGTTGATTGATTCAGTGCTCCAGCACTGTAATGTGTGCTCCTTGTAGCTGTATCAGGATGTGGAGGTCCTGTAAAGGACTTTACACTTGGAAACATTACACTATAGTAGCTATATGCTACGTGTGTACCTATGCCTGCGCGCTCCCCGGCTCGCTCTCTGGACGAAAACAGTTAACCCTGAAAAGTTCTGCTGCCCTCTAAACACTCTGGTTTGTTTTTGATGTGTTGTTCTGTTGGGTTTTTTGTGTGTTTGTGTTGGGTTGTTTGTTTTTGTTTTTCTTTTTGTTTGTGTTTTTTGTTTGGTTTTTTTTGTTGTTGTTTTTTTGTCTTGCCTAATTTTATTTTATTGCCTAGCATACCGTTTGAAGTGTGTGCACTGTTACTTTAAATCTTTCTTCATGCAGCTGCTTTTTATTTTCATGAGTGTTCTCTTTTGTTATCTTCCAACTTTGTCTCATTTGTATACGGTCACTAACGTCATCTTATAGTTCTGCATTAACATGGAAATAGAATTCACTTCCAAGGACATTAGCTGTGTACTACAGTCCTTGAGTTTAAGGCCAGAAGGGACCATGAGATCATGGTCTGCCCCCCTGTATGTCACTGGCCATTACATTCCATGAATTGCAAGTCCTCACCGAGCTTGATCTGGGGATCAGGTCCTCGGTGAACTGTGATTCAATTTATATTTGTTCAAAAAATATTTTTATGTGTGTGTCCAGATCTTTGGGATACAGTTACTTTGGAGCCAAAAAGAGAAAGCTGCTGCCAGAAATTAATAGAAATACTCGACTTAGCGTGTTCTGATCATACAGAAGAATTTCCAGCAAAGTAGTTTTCACTTATTCTTTATTTTTCCTCTTTAAAGGAGACCTTCAGTAAGATTCTATGCTGTATTCATTTGCAATTGATTTTCAATATCTTAACTCTTCAGAAAAAGTATATATGGGGAAATAAAGATTAATCCAGCTATGGTAATTCTATTTCCTTATCTGACCGTATGCTCCTTGTCACTTCTAATGGTACTGGGAGAGTAAAGCATGTGACAACATAGAAAAAGGAGAAAATCAAGACGGGGCAATACTGTGTTGGGCTAATGAGCATTTGGATTCAGTTTTTCTTAAGCTCAACTATGTCTAATTAACTTTGGGTTTGTTTTATAAATCTTGAACACCCTCCTGGCACTAATCTAAGAGTACTTGAGGTCTTTACTCAAATTCCCATTGGATTAAACACAGCCAGTGTTCACTCTTCCTGGTGGTACAGATGAAGCTTGCTTCAATTCATTATTGACACCTGAGCTATCTTTTTTTTTTTTCCCCTTTTTGAAAGGAGACTGAAATTATTACCACTTTCTGGAGATGGAGCTATTGGCACTTGTGTCTGCATCATAAAGAAAGAAAAATGTTCTGGTGTAAAACCACTAAACTATAGTAAAAAAAATAGATTAATCCTTCAGTCGTCTCCTGACGTGTGTATGCTGTGTGCAGAATTTCATGTCACATCTCTCAATAAATAACAGAATTAAAACTTTTTGTGGGGAAAAAAAAAAAGACAGCGCGACAGTCTATCGCGACAGCGTCTATCAGAACTATCTGCTAATCATCAGCATCAGCTACTGATCAAAGCTGTATTGAAGCTGAAGCATCATCATGAAAGAGGTTTGGCTGGGTTCTTTTTTTGCTTTTCACATTTTCTCTTTCACAGCACAGTAGACACTATCCCTCAGACACTTCAGTGTGGGGCAAGGAGCAGAATAATAGAAATATAATTTTGTCCATTTAAGTTCTATATTACCTCTATATATTGTTCACAGATAGTCTGAGAGGCATCACTGTTGGTTACTGCAGTAAAGAGCAGTTTGGGTCAGAGTGAAAATCAAGAGTTCCCTCTTCTCTGGAATGCCTCAGTGAATGTTATAATGTAACTTATATGATAAAATCATCTCTTAAGCCACTAGAAGGGGTTAATAAAATTAATTTGGAGTGGAGAGGCATCTTGATGAAGCACCAGCTGAAGGCTGTGCTGTTGCCTGCAGATTGTGCTGATGAATGCTGTATAAATGCATGATACCTAATGGAAAAGGGAATTATTTTTTTTTAATACAGATAAAAATGAGCTTTCTTAGGAACTCATAAAGGAAGACGATACAAATTTAGGCACATGGAAGCTTGCATAACATATATACCTGCTTGGTGCATTGTTTCATTTCACAGGGCTCGAAAACTTATCTGCCTTTTGTGACATCATTTTAACTTTACCAGGCTTGAATAATTTCTGAGAAACACATCATCCTGTGTATCTATTACAGATCTGTAGCAGGTTCTTCACTGTATGCTTCTTGCCAGGCTTTTTGTGCAGGTCACTCGGTACCTTGCTCCCATGTCTAGTTCCTCTCCTGTGTTTAGGAGTGTTAAACCCCAAACCTTGCTAGGCCTGACTCCTGGTCCACCATAAGCAGAATATTTGAACCATGTATAAGTTGTTAGGGTTTTTTTTCTTGCTGTGATTTCTGTTTTCAAATTTTCAATACTATTTTATCTGAATGGAGCCACATCCACATTATCACCAGCATCAGCTCACGTCTAATGTTGTTCAGTCAGTGCTTATCACCTCAAGTTCATCTGCTGCACCTTTTGGTAGCACGTGGCCTCGGCCTTCTGACAGTGGGGGTCTGCCTAGAAGTTCTCATTCTTTAGCAAGTCTTGCATAGGCAACCAGGAGGCATTTCAGAGAAAAATACAGTGGAGAAGGAGGCTGTGTTGCACATGAGACAGTCACAGGAAATTCCTGGTGTAGGAATAGCTCTGATCCTTTTTCTCGAGATGTTTACATCCATGCTTACTCTATACTGAAATATGTCAGTTTGTTGCATTTTTCTCTGCAGGTTTTCCATTTTCCATGTTTTCCCCTCTCTGCTACATACCCCCTCTTCAGAAATGACTGTGAATTCTGCAATTAGATATCTGCATTCCTCCTTTATTAACTCATTCATGGATGAAATAGATAGATAGAAATTTAATAGATCACTTGAATGGGCTGCCCAGAGAGGTGGTGGAAGCCCCATCCCTGGAGTCATTCAAGGTCAGACTTGGTGGGGCTCTGAGCAACTTGCCCTAGGTAGAGATGTGGAGAGATGGGCCTGTGCCAACCTCATGAAGTTCAGCAAGGCCAAATGCAAGGTCCTTCATCTGGGTCAGAGCAATCCCAAGCACCAATATAGGCTGGGCAGTGACTGGCTTGAGAGCAGCCCTGAAGAAAAGGACTTGGGAGTAC